>ML819956.1:0-19976 GCA_009831015.1 Picea engelmannii | reverse complement strand
TGTGTGTGTGTGTGTGTGTGTGTGTGTGTGTGCACATGTGTTTGAGTGGGTGTGTGTGTATTAGTACTTTTTGTACGCACCTGCATGTACTACCTATCATAATGTGGGTGGTTGCATGTTTCTTAAAGGAAAAACAAAGACACAAGAAGGCACCCACATGTTGCTTTAATATAGGGTGCAGATATATTTCACTGTAATGTTCCCAAGCCAATTTGTTTCTCTTGAGAACACTAGCTAACCAATGAATTAGTTGTTGTTTGTTTGCGTATGCATGTTGGCCTCTTATATTTCGGCCTTAGGGTTTATGATGATGAATTTATATATGTGTTGCAGCAATAAACAAGAAGACATTGTAATGGAACATACCTCAACCATATGAAAGATCAACAATATGATAGACAAGCCAAAACACCTCAAATATGATTTTATTCATAAATAGAAGAACCTGATACAATGAAGATGTTGATCTGGAATGCTCAATAGATGGATCCAATAACACAATAGGAGGTGCTACAAAATTCTCCAACAAGATACTCTAAGCCTCCAAAGGATGAATACACCATGAATACCAATACAAGAAAGATCTGGGTCGTATGAAGTATCAACTCCCAAGCTGGAAGATGCCACGCCTTGCTGGATCACTAAATAGCCTCAACAATTCGGCCCTGTTGCCAAAGATGTCCAATCACTCTGGTAAATATGCTAAGCAGTAGATTGGGTAAAGGAAAGAACAACCCATGTGCTCAAATATCCAAGATCCCTCTCAAACTCATGGATCTGACTCTCCTCCAAGGAATGGTGCACCCCCCTGGATCCCTGAAACCCTAGATAATTTGGCTTGTCTTCTAGAGGCTTCCAAATGCTCCACAAAACCACTAGAATGATATATTGGGGCTTGGTTACCTCCCTGGTGAAGTCCCAAGAGAAGTGATGAAGACTCAATCTACCAAATGGCTGAAATCACTTTCTGAAGTGTGCTCCTCTCCTCCAATTCGTCCCATGCATCCAATAAATCAAATGACACATAAAACTCCACTGGAATGCACTAGATCTAATGGCCACGACCCTGCAATGAAAACCCAGGTGTTAGAATTTCCAGAAGCCCTGCCAATCACCTAGAACGAACTTCCCTCAATGGATGGTGTGGCCCCGATGCTGGAAACCCCCAATGGTGCGCCCTCCTTCTCTTCCTGTGCTTGTGGCTGGTGTAGAACCCTCCTATACTGAATAGATCTGAACTAGAATGGTGTGGGAGAGTATTGCATCCCCAAGACCAAGATTGGAACAAGCTAGGTGGAGTATTTCACCACTGAATCGTCCTCTAGGGTTTGTTAAGTCAAAACCCTCAAAATCCCCAAGGTATGGGCTCTCTAGCTAGAAACCAGATATCAAAATGATAATCATACATGAATGAATGAGAGAATAGAGGCCCTTGCCTCTTCTTTATACTTCCTGCTCACCTTGTCCCTCCAAAGTGACTTTTACTTTATTAATATTTAATTAATTAATTAAATCACTTTAATTAGTTAATTAACCTTGTTACCTCTTAAAAGCGCCTTATCTCTCCTTGTGTCTTCCTTGGCCACTGAAAGTCACTTCTCATCATCCCATCTTGTAGTGTTGTTCCTCTCGATTCCAATGAGCTATTACACTGAGAGGTTCCTCCAAGTATTGTGCCCAAAATGACCTCTTCAATGAATTTAGTTAACCTATAGCTCAAAATACTCAAAATCATGGAAATCGTCAGAATGCAATGGAACCAATGCCAGCCTGTGTGGAATGGATCATAATGATGAAATAGGATGAGCGATGCAAGATGGACCCCAAAATATCTCTCACTAGATCCTGTACTCGCTATAATCTCCAACTGGCTACCCTGGTCATCATCACTATGTAATACCCTGATGTCTCAAAGTGGGGACAATACAGTCTTCTCTGCTAGAAAATTGCTTGTCCTCAAGAAATAACTAAACCCATCCAAATACAATACCGGGGTCCCATGTCCACCTGTAGGACACACAATAGGTCCCATTCAGAGATGAACTATCATACACTCCACCCCATGTGTCCCATATCAGGAAATGAACTGCAATACCCGATGAAGCATAGTCCTGAAATATATCAACTCTGTGAATATCCTGCACATGACACATGGCCTCATCCTGGAATGAGTCCATCCTCCAAGACACTACCAATATCAACACAACATCCATCAACTAAACATGTTGATGCCAGAATGAGGTACTGTAAGACCTCTGTGAGACATCCTCAATTGATGTGCCCTCCTCAATATTGAAGCTCAATGGAAAGTCAAAACAACTTTCCCCTGCAAAGGTCCACTCGCCCTTATCAGTTAGTGGAATTCTCAACCCTGCAATCCCTGGTCCTCATGTTAATCTCTGTCGAAGATCACCATGCTGGCACTGCACTGCTCTAACCATGCCTGAATACTCCTTATCTGTATACTGGATCCTCAAGATAAAATACCTGTGGCACTTGGACCTGTTGTCCATAAATTGTACCTATAAAAATATCTCTCTGGAAGTAGTACCTTCCCAACCACCTCCATGTCCGATCATGATGATCAAGAGTGAAAATCTACCTCGCTCGATAAGACAAGTCCCTGCAGGCCCACTCCAAACCAACCCATGGTGGAGTATGTGGCTCTCTGGCACAACCTGGGTCATCATGTAGTGAAACATCCTCCTAACCCAATGAATTCTCAGATCCCATGGAAAAATTGGAAGTTTATCATTTCCAATATCATATAAATACTCCTATGTGAGACTAATCACTGTCAGAAGCCCTATGTGCTCATCTGCTATCACCTGGCCTATGATGCTCACCATCACGCACCAAGTCTCAATTGGTTTCCTATGACGATCCACCTCTATCCTGCTGGATGTTGTAAATATACTCATGTCAAGTGGTCTCGGCCTAGCCACTCCCCATGTCCTCAACCACTATCTATCTCTCCTCATGTTGTTGTCTATGATAAAAGTGTCAGGAAAGGATAACATAAACATCTGCAGTTGACTGTAGGATTAGAAGACATCACATGCTTTGGTCAATCCCAAGGATTTGACCAGAAGCTCGTCCATCGGTATCCATGATAAATACTCGTATGTATTCATCATTGAATCCCAACCATCCAGTACAACTGGAAGAAACTCTTCCAACTGCTGGCCAACCAACCTCCATCCCTCGTCTCCCATGCAACTGCTGATACGATGAAGGTGCTCTCTCATAACCATGTGTTGTTGCAAAGGAGTGAAATATGCATGCTCCCCTAAGTGTGTCTCCTCCCTGCAATCCAATACATCCATCTGAATATGAATGCATGTCTCAGAATGTCTCTGTGAACTATCACTCATCACAGTATGCCCCTGCAAACTCATGTCATCTCCTGTATACTTCTACTGCATCATAGATCCTGGGCGTACTACTGGATCAACCTCTACAGAAAGGTCAACCACTCTTGGGACATAAATGGAAGTGTCCTCCATCAACTGGTGCCCCTCTGCTATACCACCAACATCCTCTAGCCATTTGATCGAAGGACATATCTGACCGTCCACTAGGATAGATGAAGTCGATCTTTGACGGATCTCCTCAAGAAGCTCCTCTGATCTGTACTATGATTCTTGAAGGGATGTTTGTGTGCCTCTCAAGAATCTTCAAGTGCTCTCCAACTCCTGAGTGAGTCAGTCCACCTCCAACTCTTGCTCCCTCAAGGCTCTGTGATACATCTCACCAATCCCCAGTAGGTAGTCCCTGTATGTCAACAACTATTGGAAGTCGGTCCTCCTCATAGACATTCTCTCACGTGAACTATCATGTGGTATTGATGCCTTCCAACAACAATCGACCATCAATGCATGCATGTCATCAATGCACTTGGTGGCTTCCATGATCATATCCTCACTGACTCTCAATTGTCCTATCAAGCAGTGTGACTCTTGATCATAGTCATGTTGAGGTGCCACCTCATATCCCTCACTGCTAGTGTCAACCCCAGAATCCCCAACAACACTCTCTGCAAAAGATGAAACATTGAACTGATCCCTATCTATGGTGCTATTGGGTCCTCATATATGTGACTACATAACATCCCCAACTGTTGTCTCTCTCTGAATCATACTGTAACTGGTGTGAGCAGCTGTATCCTCCTCTGCACTCACCCTGCTACTATCATCTGCGCATGGATCCCATATAGATGTGTCCAGACTAATAGATGTGTCATCCTGACTAATAAAGAGTGCATCCTCATCAATGCAGGCCGATCCTGGAAGTAAGTGCCCCATCAACTTGTTAGTATCCACAATCTTCTCAACTAATGGAGTCTCCAAAAGATGTGACTCAATATCCTCATGTTGATTTGTATGTGTAAGGTCAATTGTCTGTACATCCTATATCTCATCCCGGATCTGTGGATCCATGTGTCTCTAGTGTGTTTCTCTCACATAAGGCTCCTCCATCATATCTGACATGCCACTGCTATCCTCATGTGATGTGGCAGTCACAGGTGTCTAGAACAATGACAGATGTGTCATGGTCACCATAGGGTGCTCGTCATCTATAGGTGCTAGCACGTGGGAATCCTCACTAGTGTCACTAATCTGTTGAGGTGTAAGGTCATCAATGGTATGTGATATGCCTGCTAAGACACTAGTTCTATCGTCCTACCCACCTGACTGTCCCTCCAATGTGCAAGGGTCACTATCCTCCTCAAGGGCACAAGAATCACTAGCCTTTGTGTAAGAGTCACTATCATCATCAAATTGCTCCAAATAAGCATATATTGCTCCATCCTCGCATACCTCATCATCACTGTCATACATGTAAGTTTTAAACCTGTGAAGTAAAGCAATTCATATAGATTCTTAAGAAAAATAGAAATTAATCAATGGCTCATACACATAGTACATAGAGATTTATACCAGAAACCCTTAATCGGGAGAAAACCATTCAATGCTTCATTGTATTAATTTCACCATTCACCATAAAATATATATACAATGTTTTTAGGTATTCCGTAGATACCAAAACCTTAATCCCTTAATCCAGGATTAATTTAGAAAACCGCTAAAAATAGAAAAATCTGCTAAAATAGAAAAAAGCAGGTAACTACTAGAGGGATTGTCAGACACAGTTGTCGAATCTGACGCGCCCACACACACACATGAAAAGAATATAACACATACCCAACACAGTGCACCTCAATAATATGCTTCTTACCCTTACCTCTACACCTATGATCTGGTTCCCAAGGTACCTTGCAACTGTAGCAAAGTTGTGTGCTCCTAATGGGTGTGGGGTTACTCTGTGCTTCTCTCCATCTAGTTGTTGTGGCTGTGTATTCCTCTGTCTGCTTGACCCAAAATGTAATCTCATCTGTGCTCCACCTAGGATATTTCATGGATAAATACTATTGGAATTTTACTTGAGCCCTATTTCTCTCACTAAGTTCGTAGTAATATTCCCATCTACTACGTACAGTCTCTCTAGCAAAATCCTTAATATCTATCTCTTCTTATGGAAGACCCCTCTATGGCTCTGCATGCATGCACTAATTCTCACTAGCTGGCAGGAATCTAAGCTCTGATACCACTATAATGTTCCCAAGCCAACATGTCAGGAACATCACGATTTTGGGTGTCTTTTTAAACTTTTACTGGTTGTGGCATTTTGTCAAACACTTTGTTGATTTACTTGTTTGTATGTGTTTACTTGTAAGTTGAGCTCTTGATTTCGGCCTTAGGGTTTATGATGATGAATTTATATATGTGTTGCAGCAATAAACAAGAAGATACTGTAACAGAACACACCTCAACCATATCCAAGATCAACAATATGATAGACATGCCAAAACACCTCAGATCTAATTTTATTCATAAATAGAAGAACTTGATATAATGAAGATGTCAATCTGGAATGCTTAATAGATGGATCCAATAACACAATAGGAGCCGCTAAAAAATGCTCCAAGAAGATACTATAAGCCTCCAAAGGCCGAATACACCATGAATACCAATACAAGAAAGATCTGGGCCGTATGAAGTATCAACCCCCAAGCTGGAAGATGCCACTCCCTGCTGGATCACTAAATAGCCTCAATAATTCGTCCATGCTGCCAAAGATGTCCAATCACTCCGGTAAATATGCCAAACAATATATCGGATAAAAGAAAGAACAAACCAGGTGCTCAAATCTCCAAGACCCCTCTCAAACTCATGGATCTGACTCTCCTCCAAGGAATGGTGCACCCCCTGTATGCCTGAAACCCTAGATAATTCGGCCTATCTCCTAGAGGCTTCCAAATGCTCCACAAAACCACTAGAATGATAGATCGGGGCTTGGTTACCTCCCTAGTGAATTCCCAAGTGAAGTGATGAAGATCTGATCTACCAAATGGCTGAAATCACTTTTTGAAGTGTGCTCCTCTCCTCCAATTCGTCCCATGCATCCAATAAATCAAATGACACATTAAACTCCACTAAAATGCACTAGATCTAATGGTCACAACCCTGCAATGAAAACCCAGGTGCTAGAATTTCCCGAAGCCCTGTCAATCACCTAGAACGAACTTCCCTCAATGGATGGTGTGCCCCCTATGCTGGAAACCCCCAATGGTGCACCCTCATTCTCTTCTTGTGTCTGTGGATAGTGTAGAACCCTCCTGCACTGAGTAGATCTAAACTAGAATGGTGTGGGAGAGTATTGCATCCCCAAGACAAAGCTTGGGACAAGCTAGGTGGAATGTTTCACTATCGAATCATCCTCTATGGTTTGTTAAGTCAAAACCCTCAAAACCCCCAAGGTATGGGCTCTCTAGCTAGAAGCTAGATATCAAAATGATAATCATACATGAATGAATGAGAGAATAGAGGCCCTTGCCTCTTCTTTATACTTCCTGTTCACCTTGTCCCTCCAAAGTGACTTTTACTTTATTAATAATTAATTAATTAATTAAATCACTTTAATTAATTAATTAACCATTTTACCTCTGAAAAGCGCCTTATCTCCCCTTGTGGCTTCCCTAGCCACTGAAAGTAACTTCTCATCATCCTATCCTGTAGTGTTGTTCCTCCTGATTCCAATGAGCTATTACACTGAGAGGTTCCTCCAAGTATTGTGCCCAAAATGACCTCTTCAGTGAATTTAGTTAACCAATAGCTCAAAATACTCAAAATCATGGAAATCGTCATAATGCAACAGAACCAACATCAACCTGTGCGAAATGGATCATAATGATGAAATAGGATGAGCGATGCAAGCTGGACCCCAACAAATCCCTCAATAGCTCCTGTACTCGCTATAATCTCCAACTGGCTACCTTGGTCATCATAACACTGTGTAATACCTTGATGTCCCAAAGTGGGGACATTACATTCACCAAGAAAGAAATGGATGATCTCACTCAATTAAATTAAAAATTGATTAAGAAATAAAGTAAGAAAGGGTGCAACTAAATCTGTGTCACGATCTTGAGATCTCAGTATTGGTTGTTGATCCATAAATAATTTAACAAAAAGAAGAAAAAAATAAGCAATTTCCAAGAAGTGACTAATGGGAAACAAATGGTCAGTTAGTCAAACAATATTTCTATATGAGGATAAAATAAGGTAGACGAAGGAAAATTAGAGGATGAAAAACAAAGGAAAGTTCAAGATGACGCATGCAGAGAAGGAATAAAATAATTTCTTCTAGAAGAATGCCAAATATTGACAAACAAGCATTATACAAACTTGAATTGATATAGAGTAGCAAATGGAATTCATCCATTATTTATTTCATGGTCATGAAAGAATTAAGAACAAAGTAGTAATTTGTGTATGTAGTCACTTTGTATTTCAAAGATTTATTTGCATGAGTTTTCCCCAAAAGAGTGTTTTCCAATGAAAATAGTTTTCATGTATTCTATTGATGTGAATGCATCTTAATTTATATGTTGTTACCTATGTGTATGTAGTTAAGAATTGATAGCACAATACTAATTTAATAACAAAACTGTTGGACATTGGGTTCAACGCTTCCCGCGAGTTTTACAACATGGGTTAACCCCCTCTCGTGGATCCTAACTTTGATGATTGTGTAAGGGACTAATGCCTGCAGGTTTTGGTTTAAAAACAATCATAGCCCAACAAATAATATCAGAGCAACATATCTCAAGTTCGAAACTTTCCCAGGACGCGTTGGGGGGAGATTGTTGGACATTGGGTTCAGTGCTTCCCGCAATTTTTGTACATGGGTTAACCCCCTCTTGTGGATCCTAACTCTGACAATTGTGGAAGAGACTAACACTTACGGGTTTTGGTCTAACGACAATCGTAGTCCAACAAAAACTACATTGGAAATCCATGAAGAACAAAATAAATTTGTAAGACTTAGGTTGCAAAACTACAAATAGTTTATTACTCTAGTGTCTGGAAATCCACTGAACTCTCCAAATCAATTCATATTAGATCCAAGTGCAACTATATACTTCAGATACAATAGTTCAAATATACACTTGGGATACACTAGATACAATAGTTTGACGATCAAGTTGTTAAGAAGTAGTAAGCAGCAAAATGTAATCAATAAATGAATGACAAGGTTAGTTGTTAAATGAGTTTCATAGTCTTTCTTTTGGTAGTTGTAAATGCTTTTGATATTTTCTAGGGAGTTAACCTACACAATACATATTATATTTTTTGGACTTTATTATCAAAACTTATCTTCCATGTGGTTTGAACATGGGTATCCCACAAGAGAATCCATGGTTTTCAACAATTCACCTTACCTATGTCGATAAAATTGCATTTTGTTGTCATTGATTTATTTTTCATACAAGTTACTTGGTATACTCTAGTCGTGGATGGGACCCTGGTTTATCGAGAACGGATTTTAATGATCATTTTTTCTACTATTCTAGTTGGGGAGGGATGATATTTAGATACAACATGTTTTGAGAATTTGTTAGTATTTTTATTACAACATGTGTTACCTTGTTAGATTAAGGTCTTAAGTAGACTAATGCACACACTATTTTTTCGACCTCATGTTATTTTAATTTAGTTTAATATTAATAACTTGCCTTTCCCTCACCGTAATGAAACCTCCCTTGAGGTTGTAGGGTTGAAATGTCGAAGGTATGATTGGAACTAAGCCAATGAAGATGCACTAGGATGAATCAATCAAACTTTAAAGGTCAGAGCCAAGCTAGTCATAAGGGATCTATGTAGAGGTATTGGAGATAACAGGTCCAAGCAACCCAAGGGCATGAGAGAGGTGGAAGGAGCTTAATTAATAATCCAAGTGTGTACCTACAAATTAAGGTTTTCCAAAATAAAAGAATGAAAGAGTTCAAGAGAATTTATGAAAATGAATTGAATGATATAAATAGGAAAGGGAACAACCTAAAGGCATAAATGTATGTTAGGTTAGCCACTGGAGGGTTAGAGTTGTACTGAGCCATTCTACCAAACCTATTGACTTAGTGTTGCAGGTTTGGTAAGATGGTGTTGCAATTTTTAGGCCCTAAAATGACTCTTTATTATGCATGTCATGGATGCACAAACACGACACCATGTTCATAATGTTTCTAGACACATTGTGTACTTGGTTTTGAAATGTCCAACGTTTCGAGTGTACACTCCACCCATCATCAGGGACGACAAAAACTCATAATAAACAAAAACATGCCGAGGTATGTAATTAAATAAGTGGATAGGTAGGTGAATGTTGAAAGAGAATTAGGTAAGTGGACATTGAATAAGAATTAGGTAAAGAGTCAAAATGGTTGTTGAGATTAAATAAAGTGAAAAATTAATTTGAGAAGAAAATAAATATTAAAAAGATAAAGTTAGCCATTGGGGGGAGGTATTAAGATGAAAAGATCAAAATAGTCATTAGGGAGAGGTATTAAGATAAAAATAAATGGAACACGGGGGAGAGGGTTGTACTAATTATATTGTTTAATAATATCGTAGATAATGAAGAATTTGACAAGTAAGGAATTAGACAAAAGAAAACGTTGTATGCGTAGATTATATATATAGAGAGAGGAAGATGATGTTGAAACGATAATTATATATTATAATAATGTAAAGTGAAAATAAAGGAAAGGATATGAAATCATAATGAAAACAAAGTTGTTGGTGTAGATTACTAATGATAATGGTTGCTAATATCGGTACGTTAATATTATAATATAATATGGTAATATGTTTTAATATGGTATAAGAATTAAGATACTAATAAAGAATAAAAAAAAAAGTGAAAAAGAGAGATAAAATGAAACAATGGAGAAAATATAGGGTACCTTGAGGGTCAAGTGACCAAGGGAGAGAAGGAACATAATTATCCCACTTAAGGGTTAAACATTCTCAAGAGGTACCACATCTAGGCTAAAGTGAGGGGGACTTTAGGAAGGTAATCCATAACATTAGAGAAATTATTGAGAGGTAATGTATCATCATTGCGAAAGTCACATATGAATGCAATGTAGGATTGAAATGCACAATGCACCTCCTAGTGGGTAGGAATACATGAGTACCCATGATCCAAGTGGATATCAGTGGCCTCCCACCTATTTCACTGTCTCAAAGAAATTTTTTCCATTTTGGCAGTTTTTTATAGTTTTTTGGGTCCCAAACTTTCGAGGTTGTTTTGAGGCCCTAAATGATGTTTTTTTTATACTTTTGGGGGGGTATGGGTTCTCACTGGGATTAATTTCCCCCGATCGAAGTTCTACTCCTATTATATACCTTTTTAATGAGGTATCGAATGTCCAAAACATAGATTGTATGCAAAATTTATTCCCTTGGGAAGTTGACATATCAACTACCCCCATCGGGGCCCACAAACCTTTTGGTGTTTCATCTCCCATGGTTAGGGTTTTGGACGTTTATGTTTTCCTCATTTATGATTTTTTTTTAAAATTCCTTTGGAGCATCATTACAATAATATTCTTATGAATCAACATACCTGACACATCTCTCTCTTTAGAGACAAGCTACCACCATTCTAGCTAGCTTGTGTGCTTTGCATTTTACAATCTTTTATATTCCAGACAATCATTAATAGAATTTGAGTTTTATTGTATTACTTTGTTCCTTGCCATATTTATGTGTATCTCCTTGTTATATCTCTGTTATATTTCTTCCTTCATGTCATTCTCAAAATAATCTGGATCAATGGTATCAGAGCAATTCACTCCTTGTCATTCTTAGTGCATGTCCCCGATGAGGTTAGGGTATGGAGAGTTGAGTCTCAATCTTGTTTCTCTTGAGGAAAATTTCTCTCTCCCACCCAAGAAACCTCCCATGGAAGAAGAAAAGAGGGATGATGGAGCATGAGATCCTATGAAACTGTTGCTCGAGGAATCCCTTGCGCGATAGAGGAACGAGATGATGGATAATTTCACCCAGATCCTTCGATGACCACCGAAAACAATGAAGGAACATGCAACCAAAAATAACTTCAGAGGCATGACTCTAATGCTTTGGAAAAATGTTTAAGTCTGCTAGAGGGTTATTTCTTAGTCCAAAAAATTTCCAACAGTGAAAAAGTCACCTTCGCGCTCCTTAAGTCCCTTCCCCATGTCACAGATTGATGGGATACTTACTATGAGAAACATGTCGAGGATGAGTTTGCAATTTTTGGGCCAAGACCCACTTGGGTGACGTTTTTTGATGCCCTCATGGAACAATATTACCTTGTTGGAAACTACGATGACCAATACACGAGATGGACCACTCTATGTTAAGAGGGGGGCCAAACAGTGTCAGACTTCACAAATACCTTCCATACATTGTGCACCAAGCTGGGTATCAAAGACTTTGAGTGGTATATCGTTCTAAAATACCATGGGACTCTACACATGTACATCCAAACCAAAATGGAGTTTCTGCACATCTCTTCATTGGGAGTTTCTTATCAATATACTGTCAAAATTGAGCAGAAATTTAAGCAGTAAAACAAGCGGGAGTTCGGGTCTGCAAAACTGCAATATATGAAGTGTGGTAAGGGTGGCCCTAAATCCTAGGGAAAAGGACAAAGAAATTATGTCCAGTCCTAGGAAAACCAGTCCAAGACACTAGCAAATAAGGGTAATGGGAATTCGAAGAAGAAACTGGAAAGTGGTGTGAGTTCCACAAAATCCCTTGGCACAATACTGATGAATGTCTCTCCAAACAATCATTGTTGGTTGAGATGAAATCCCTAGGTTCAGATGATGAATCAGAATCTAATTCAAATCTGGAAAAGGGAAAATGGATCATTGGTGCAGAACCCAGTTTCACCATTGCTACCACAAAATTCCATTCAGAGGAACCAGAGGAGATTGAAGAAGGGGAGCGCCTCTTCCACTTGCATATATGGGTGAAGGGTACCCCACTACGTTTCATTATTGACAGTGGTATCTAGAAGAACCTAATCTTAGTGGAGGTCATCAAGAGGTTGAACCTGGTAACGACGTTGCATCCTGAGCCACACACCATCAGCTGGCTTAGTCAGGGATGAGACATCCACATCAGCCAACAATGTCATCTGCATTATGGAATGAAACCTTTCAAAGACAAGGTATTGTGTGATGTCCCCCCTCCCTCAAAGTTTGTGATGTTTTTTTAGGACAACCATATATGTGGAAGCATCGTGTTGTTTATGAATCTAGGCATCGTAGTGTCATTATTAATTTGGGAGATCAAATCTACAAGGTACCAGAGGCAATCCCAACTACTGCGGTCTCTTTGATATCCACAAAGCAGTGTAGAATGGTGGTCTCTCATACCAAGAGATTTGTCCTCTTTAGGGTTCGTTCATAAGGTGAACAAAATTCCATTGCAACCGCCAAAACCTTTTCATGGGGTATCTTTACATAGCAAAAGTAGGTGGAAAAGGTAAATAGAAGAGCACATAGACATATTTTCCTTGCCTACCGAGGTTCCTGTGCACTATCAAGTAAAGAACTCAATTGATTTGAAACCCAAGGCTCCTCTTCCTAACGACCCTGTGTACATGAATTCTATTATGGAGAATAAATAAATCAAATACCATATCCAAGAGCTAATTCTGAAGGGCCACATTAGACCAAGCTCCTCACCTTGAAGGAGCCAAATTGTTCTGGTAGAGAAGGACAGGACATGGTGAATTTGTATTTATTACATATCCCTGAACAAGATCACAATCAGGAACCAATACCCAATCCCCCAGATTGATGATCTTCTCGATCAACTCAAGGGAGACTAGTTTTTTAGTAAGATAGATATGAAGTCTGACTACCACTAGATGTTCATTGAGAAAACTGATGTATGGAAGACAAACTTCAAGTCTAAATAAGGTATCTTCGAGTGGCTAGTCATGCCTTTTAGCTTGACTAATTTCCCAACCACGTTCATGTATATGATGGGTGACATATTGTGGCCATTAACAAACTCCTTTGTGGTCGCATATATGGATAACATCCTCATCTTCAACAAAACTTGGGGGGGACATTTGAAGCATATTCAACAAGTCTTGGTCACCCCATGACAACACAAGTTATATGCCAATTTGGAGAAGTGTTCCTTCTCCACGCAGAGAATCCAAAATTTGGATACATCATGGATGAGTAGGGTGTGCATGTGGATCCAACCAAGATCCAAGCCATCCATGATTGGCTGACCCTGAAGACAATAACCAAGCTTCACAACTTCTTGGGTTTCACCAAATTCTACTGTTGGTTTGTGTTAGGGTTCTCTCATATTGTTTGGGCCCTAAACCAGGTGACCAAGGGGGGAGTGAAGGCCAAGTTTGTGTGGTTTGCATCGCAACAAAAATCATTCAAGGATTTGAAATTCCACCTCTGCTCAACACCAATCCTTATTCTACTAGACCTGCAACAACCATTTGAGGTTGAGACAATTGCTTCAAATTATGCTATTGGTGCAGTCCTCACCCAACATGGGCATCCGATAGCCTATCAAAATGAAATACTATATGATGTTGTTCACATATACCCCACCTATGACAAATATGTGTACTCATTTGTGAAAGCATGTCGATAGTGGAAGCATTACATTATGGGGAAGGAAACGATCATCCACATTGATCACAAGAATCTGCAATTCATGCAGACACAAGGAAATTTATTGAATGACTTCCATTAGAAGTGGTCCACGTACTTGAAAAAATTCCACTTGAACATCAAGTACAAGAAGGGAAACACCAACCATGTTTCATATTTCCTCAGTCGACCTTTGGTTGTGGCGCTAACCATATTTCTTAACTCCTCGTTCCTTTTTATTTGTTTTTCTTCCATGTATTCTTCTGCTTTCTTTGAATTCAATGTTCTCTTCCCCTAAAAGCCTCCTCCTCTCTCTTCAGTTACCCTAGGTTTTCTCCATTATTTCATTTTATCTCTCTTTTTTACTTTTTATAATTCGTTATTAGTATCTTCATTATTATATCATATTAAATCATATTACCATATTATATTATAATATCAACTTACCAATATTATCCTCCATTATCATTAGCAATCTACACCAACAATTATATTTTAATTATTGTTTCATATCCTTTTCTTTATTTTCAATTTATATTACGTTATATTATTAGAATATATCATTACCGTTTCAACATTATCTTCCTTTATATATATATATATATATGCATACATCATTATGTTATTAAATTATATATTTATTGTAACCCTCTCCGCCTTGTTCCATTTCTTTTTATCTTAATACCTCTCCCCAATGACTCTTTTGATCTTTTTATCTTAATACCTCCCCCCAATGGATAACTTAATCTTTTAAATGTTTATTTTCTCCTCGAATTAAGTTTTCACCTTATTTAATATTGTTATAGCGCAAGTTGTAGGTTGGGAAAAGCCTGACCCAACCACGGAACAAGTGCTACAACATGTGAATCCTACACCCAATGTCACCTCGATGTAGGTCTCGCACTTCAAGGGTGACTAGGTCACTCTAAGGAGGTGATCCCCTAGGGGGATTGAGATGAAGATGGAGGAAGTGGAAATGAAGCCCCTAGAGGTCAAGTCTAAATGGAAAGAAAGGTAGGGAGATATTCCTTGCAAGTAAAGTAATGGCTGCCCCACATGTATAGTGCTTCTCCGAATGATTGTACCTTCCCGAGACATAAGAAAAGACACTTTGCAATAGTAAATGTTAGTTGGATCAACAAGTTAATATTGTTGTCCCTAATTTGCAGTAGTAGATAAAAGTATATGTCAGCAAGAAAAAGGTACTATAATCTTCTCAATAAATGCTAAAGATCAAGTAGAAAATGCAAGAGAAAAACTAGTAAATGACTAGATAAACTCAAGATGAGAAACTGATACTCTTAGCACAAAAGATAAGGCTATTGTAAACACTTGTCTACAACAAATTATATTAGCCTTATGGATGTAACATTCAATTTATTACAACAAGAAAATAATCCATTGAAATCTCCTCAAACTTTTCCATAAAGTGTGCTAGGACAAGGAGACTAAGTGTGCAAACTTTGAGCAAAAACCAATGGTTGATAAGAGAGTTATTAAAGCAAGTAAGTCAGGGTTTTTTCATCCCTAATGGCTGAAGATGCAATTTTGTAACAACAACATTAAGTATCCCCTATATGGGGACGCCCTAGTCGCTGTGAGGTTCCCAAGGAACAAGGAAACAAATCCACTTTGCAAGAAGTAAAAATGACCGAAATTCACCCAAAGGGGTTGGATCCAATGGTGGAAAGCGAGGAGTTTTTCACCATTGGGAAAGGTTCAATTCTCGTGAGGGCCTAACTTGAAGCCATGGGGGCACCTTGAGGTAGTGTTCTAACATGTGGTTGCACCCAGAGATACTATATTAAATGATATCGTGACCCGTGCACACATAAGTGGATCAAAGCCCACCCCCATGTCCTTCAAATTTTTTCCCAAAGGGGTTGGATCCAATGGTGGAAAGAAAGGATTTTTTCACCATTGGGCAAGATTCAATTTCTGTGAGGGCCGAAGCTGAAGCCATGGGGTCACCTTGAGGTAGTGGTCGAATGTGTGGTTGCACCCAGAGATACTATATTAAATAGTATCGTGACCCATGCACACATAAGTGGATCAAAAGCCACCTCCATGTCCTTCAACTTTTATGGCCCCCGAGGGGCAACTCAATTGGCAAGTGATGTGAAAATGAAATTCCAAGAGGTCTCAAGTTCAAATCCCCCCAACTAATCTAGTGTGTAGCGCATGGGGAAGCATGGGCACACCTGGAGGTTATAGTGGTAGCAGTTGGATAACATGACCATGTGTAACACAAGTATGCGCCCAACTAGTTGTTGATTCCGCCAGCCATAAAAAAATGCATTGAAATTCACGTTTCCCAATGCAATATTTTATTTCTCCAATGAAACAAATAAATGACTAGTGCATTTAATATTGGGTTAGTGGAGTCACAAGGAGCTTAGAGAAGCTATCTCCTTGGGGGTGTAATCCCTTTTACTTCCCAAGGCAAGTTTCTCTAAGCTAGGGTTTGATCTAAGAGGGTGTATGCCCTTATACTACTCTTAGAAAACCCTTAATCAATGAGATGAAGCAAATAAAATGATGAAAACTATGGTGGGGGTGTATTCCCTTATATTTCCCACCTATCTCCTAGCATAACAATACTTGAACTTGAAAAATGATAACATAATAGTAGAAAACCATACCAAGATCAAGAGAAATGCCAAGATAAATCACCACAAGAGCTAGAAAAGCATCATCCAAAGATAGCGCTAGGCCTCCTCCATTAACCATTCATAAACATAGCCATAAAAAATTGCACAAAAGGTAAAAGATCCAAGGGGGGCGAAAATTTCAGACCAAGTCTCTCACAAGAGGGAGAGTTACGATTCAAAATGAGATCTTATGATCTCTATTTATACAAAATTTAGCTAGCATATCTTGTCCAAAAAATATGGAGTAAAACACAAGATTATGGGTCAACAACCCTAATCTTTCCCCCTTAACAAAATAATATTAAACAATTCACTTATAATTTCACTTTTTGCACAAATTAAACCCTAATTTAAGAGGATGTCACCCCTTTAGAGGATGTTTTGCCACTTTGAGGAAGTCGTTGATGTTGGAGAAGCATGGATGGGCCTCCAAAGGCCATGTTTCAAGCATCTAGGCATTCATACCATTGTGAAGACTCTATTCTCCTCAAAACATCCATGTGTAAAAGAGTGGCACCTCACCATCATGCGCTAGCCCCTAAGATCATGACGTCAAGCTCAAAAGTGGGACGTTTTTCCCCTCTCAGGAAAATAGTTTGGAAAAAAATGGGTGGGCTAGGTCGTCCAAGTCATCATCAAGGATGTCCAAGACATCTCTCTCTCATATGGCATGTGGGCCCCTGACATCCAACCTGTGGGCTTGTAGCCCCATGGAAGCCCAAGCTAGGATTTTTCTCCCAAAAATTTCCACCAGCTAGGTCCTGTAAAGACAAATGAACATGCCCTCCAAGGATCTCAAGTCATAACATCATGATAAGTGGATCCAATCAATAAATAATCCATCTAATCATGTGCATCAAAGAATACTATATCAAAAAATTAACAACTCAAAGACACTATGCGACTTGTCAAGCTCAAGTATGGGAGGGTTGACGAGGTATCCTATTGGGTAGATATTTCCCTAGGTCAAGGAGAGCCTCCAAGAGCTCCCTCTCTAAGCCATGTAAAATGTATGAGGTGGTTGGGGTCAAAACTCAATGGGCATAGGGCTCATGACATACTAGGGGTCATAGTGTCTCATTCATGGGTGCCTTTGTAGAGGGTGTATGGTGCCTTCGCCCGCAATGAACTTTTTCCAAACCCATTATTTTCCTTTTATCTTTCTTTCTTCATATTTTCTTTCATAATAACATAAGGAGATATTGAAGGTCACTTCCCTGGCATGGTGACCAGGTGGTGGCAATGTCACCCACAAATACTTAATGGAAATGAGAAGGTTGGCTTGTGATGAGACCCCCTTTCTCTCAGCCATGCAACTAAGAGTCACTGCCCTGGTTTGGTGACCAGATGATGAAAATGTCATACCACTAGATATCCATGGACGTGATAGGTCGGCTCGTGATGAGACCTCCTATCCGTCAACCTACCTTTCAAGCATTTCTTTATTATATTGTGTGTCCCATTTTATTCAAACATAAGTGTTTGATTTCTTTCTTGGGTGATCCCTGGGAGAAGCATCTAGAAGGTTTATCTAAGGCTTTTATCTTTTATCCAACACCAACCCCTCTAGGCCTTTATCCCCTTCTTCCCATAGAATGAGGGACAACCCCTTCTTGGGTAGATACACCCTAAAATCCCAAGAGATAAGGAAATGGAGGGGAATAATGATGGAAAATGGTAAGTATGGTTGGGAATGGTATGATGGATCATTAAGGGAGTTCTGAGTAGCAAACCCATTCCCAAAGAAAACCACTTACTAGGGCACAATGTCAACCACCAAGGTGAAGCAGGGAAAAGGGCATAATGTCCAAGCACATATCATGAAATATAGAGCAATATATGATACAACATAATCAAATGACTTAGATATTGAAATTATGCTCACCATAATACTGACTTGTACCTCATGGAGCAAGGCCCACTTCCTTCTCGAAGCCAACTGGTGTGGTGGATTCCATCTGTAAACCTGTGACCATATGTGGTGGTGAGTGGGTTTTCCATCTGTGGAAAGGGTACTGTTGGTCATGTAGTCTCTCGACACTCCATATCTGCAACCTGAGGGCCTCGAGACATCATCTCCTTAGTTATCCACAAAATGGGGATAACAAATCTCAACAACCATTTGAGTATTTACCTAATTCTTATTCAATGTTCACTTACCTAATTCTCTTTCAACGTTCACCTACCTAATTCTCTTTCAACGTTCACCTACCTATCCACTTCTTTAAATACACACATCGACACTCTTTTCCTTATTATGAGATTTTCAATGTCCCCGATGATGTGTGGAGTGTTTGCTCGAAACGATGGACGCTTCAAAACCAAGTACACAATGTATTTAGAAACATTATGAACATTATGTCTAACTGTTAAAACTTACAAAAACATGAGACACCCAAGGACACCCATGGTACACTTCCCATTAAGAGATCAACTAGGAATAATGAGGTTTGACTCAATCTGACTCCATAAATAGCAAGTCCAAAATGGATTTGGGTTGTTATGGACCCAAAATGAGGCATCCTAACTGACCATGGATCTAACTAAGGGGTTCCCCCCCCAACTAGACCCATGAAGTTACGAAATGATGTGTACCTTGAGGGTCAAGTGACCAAGGGAGAGAAGGAACATAATGATCCCACCTAAGGGCTATACATTCTTAAGAGGTCCCACGTCTAGGATAAGGTGAGGGGGACTTTAGGAAAGTGATCCATCACATTAGAGAATTTCTTAAGAGGTAATGTATCATCATCGGGCAAGTCACATATGAATTCAATGTAGAATTGGATTTCACAATGCACCTCCTTGTGGGTAGGCATACAAGAGTAGCCAAGTCTACATGTTTCCCCACTTGTAGGAGTTACTATTCATAATATGGGAGTAGTAGTGAGTTTCAAAGAAGGAGAGAAATAAGCATATGCATGCTAGTAGTCTAAGGGTATTTGTAGTGTGAACGAATGCTCCAATGTCATAAGGGAATCCTCCACCAATCAAGCCATGATATCTCACAGTACGTGTAAAGGCCCACATGTCCTCATTTTTAGTTCAAGTTGGAGCTATAAGGATCAGACATATCCTTAAATCTCGTCTCAAAGAGCATATCGCTGATACTACTCATAATCAAATCTCCAAATCAGCTATTGTCGAACACTCCTTCAAATCCAAGAACCTCATTTTCTTTGACCAAACAAAAATCCTAGACTCATCCCCCCATTACTCTTCTCGACTCATTTGGGAAGCTCTTGAAATAGAAAAACATCCTAAAAATTTTAATCGCGAAGACGACTACAAACTTA
>ML819955.1:147404-159668 GCA_009831015.1 Picea engelmannii | reverse complement strand
CTTGTTCTCGTAGAAAGTGATACTTGATTGGAATGTGCTTCGTCTTGGAGTGCATCACTGGGTTTTTTGAGATATTGATGGCACTTGTATTATTACAATATATTGGAATGGGCTCATCATACTCAACCTGTATATCTGTCAAAGTTTGTTTCATCCAAAGAACCTGTGTACAACATGTTGCTGCTGCAATATACTTTGCCTCGGATATAGTTAGAGATATCAATGATTGTTTCTTCTTAGCCATGATACCAAACACTCACCTAAGTAGAACGCTGCTCCACTGGTTCTTTTTCGGTCATCAATACAACCTGCCCAATCTGCATCTGCGTAGGAAATAAGTGATAGATCTTTAACTTTTGGATACCATAACCTCTTCTGTTCCTTTGAGATATCCAAAGATCCTCTTTACTGCTAATACATGTGATTCCTTTGGTGTTGCTTGAAATCGTGCCACCTGTCCAACTACCTACATTACATCTGGTCTGGATGTTGTCACATATAGTAGGTTTCCAATCATTGACCTATATTTCCTCTGATCTTTAGACTTTGAATCATCATCTTTTCTCAACTTACAATTGGTTTGAATGGGAGTGATAACTGGTTTTCAATCTTCCATTCCAAACCTCTTTAGCATTTCTCTGATATACTTGGTTTGAGAAATAAAAATTCCTTGGTTGCTTTGACGTATCTAAAGTCCCAGAAAGAAGGATAGTTCTCCAAGTAACGACATTTCAAATTCATTCTGCATGTCTTTTACAAATTTCTTGCTTAACCTGCCATCATCACTACCAAAAATAATATCATCAACATAAACTTCAATTAATAAAATATTACCTTGACTTACCTTGATGTAGAGGTTGTTGTCTGCAGTTCATTTTCTGAACCCTGCCTGCTGCAGATACTTATCCAGTCTAGAGTACCATGCTCTAGGAGCCTATTTTAGACCATACAAGGCCTTCTTTAATTTACACACATAGTCTGTGTTCTCTGACAACTGAAATCCTTATGGTTGTTCAATGTAGACTTCTTATTCAAGTTCCCCATTCAGAAAAACTGATTTTATGTTCATCTGCTATACTTTAACATTTTTCGAGCATGCATAAGCTAAAAGCAAACGGATTTTTTCCATTATGGCAACTGGGGCAAATGTCTCTTCAAATTCAATTCCTTCAATCTGTGCATATCCTTTACATACCAATCTAGCTATGTTCCTTGTAACCTGTCGATATTCATTCAATTTATTCCTGAAAACCCATTTTGTGCCAATCACATTCTTATTCTTTGGTCTTGGAACCAATTCCAAAGTGTCATTTTTCTTCATCGATGGCCTTATTCCAAAATTCATCCTTGATGGATTTTTCAAAATAGTTTGGTTCAATTGTATATAAGAGTGCTAGGTGTGTTTGTTCTGGTGAACGGATTTTTCTTCTAGTCTCAACTCCTGCATCTTTGTTTCCAATAATCTGATCTGAAGGATGATTTTTCTGTACTCGTTTGCTAGGTGTCTTTGGAGATACTTGTTGAACTTTCTCTTCTACTTCTATCGCATTCTCTTCATCTTAATCTTCCTCTTCTTCTTCTTTTTCATATTCTTCTTCAAAAAGTTGTTCCATTGATTTGTTTTCTTCTTTCTTTGATTTTGGTCTGCCTGTTTCATCAATTGTTACGCTGATGCTTTCCACAACTTTGTTTAATCTTAGATTGTAACACTTGTATGATTTCCTTGTACTTCAATAACCAACAATTATTACTTTGTCCGCACAAGAGTCAAACTTTCCCATTTTTCCATCTTCTCTTTTGATGTAGCATTTTCTTCCAAAAACTCTGAAGTTCTTCACATTTGTTGGTCTTCCTTTTCATAGCTCGTAGGGAGTTTTATCAGTGTTGTTTCTGAGCATTACTCTATTTTTAATGTGAACTGATGTATGCACTGCTTGTTTCCAAAAAATATCTGACAATTTGTAATCCATTAGTATTGTTTGAGCCATTTCCTGTGTAATTATCATCCATTACGATAATGTTCCTTTGTCTTTGAACCACTCTCTGAACCAATCTATGAATCCATGCTCTCATCCAGTATCATATATCTATTAAAACCTACTAAGTCTTCTTACAAATCCATCTCTGTCCATACTGTCCAAGACTCTACTTGCGCAATTGTCCATAATGCTAGCCCATTTATCATTATACTATCAAACTGTACTTATGCTAACTGATTTCTCTGAATATGTCTTCTCAAACTCTGCAAGCTGCTTGAAGGATGGTTCTTTCATTTGTCACAGCTATCGCATAGACTCCCCTTGTCTAATATTCATATTACTTGGGAGTATCTAAGCTAGATGGCTCAGAACAATTATTGCTCTGATGTGTTTTCATCATCATCTTCATTGGTAGATTCATCATCATCTTCATTGGTAGATTTATTATCTCTCTGAGCTCTGACTTCTTTATTTCTATCTATGGATTCATCTTTCACTACAATGTCTAAAAGTACAATCTCTTGAACCTGTTCCTTATTTACCTGTCCTTCCTTTCTTTTAGTTATTTTCCAAACCTTTCTGTATCTAACATCTTTCCTTTTCTCTATAGAATTTTCTTCATCTCGTTTTATTGTCAATCCTGCGATCTCTGGTACCTGGTCTTTGTTCACCTGTTCTTCTTGTTTTCTTATCCATACTTTCTTATATATGATATCAATATTCTCTCTCATGGAAGTAACGATCATGCTTCTATAATCAATGGCTATGTATCCATAGTTATGACATTTGTAACACTCAATGTTATGTGCGACCACATAAGCATGGTCTGCTTGAACATTTCTTTTATAATCCTTGCAATATGCAACCTTATGTCCAAAGTTAGTACAATAAAAACAATGACCATAAAATAAATTTTCATACCTGGGAGTGAATGATCTTCTTTGTGGCGTAGTCCCTCTGAATTTTTTCTTTGACTGATCATGATCATGATTGAAGTTTTTTTGTGGCTTGAACACGGATGGTATTCTTGAAGATGTATCTTCAATAGTTTTCTTAGATTCTGGTTGACCATGATTCCTTCCTTTGAGTACTTCTACATAACTCTTTCTCTTTTCTTCATTCTTCTTTTCTAGCAACGTAGAGTGCTTCTCTTCATTCTCTACAACTGATGTGGATGTTTCTGTCTCTTCAACTTTCTTGTTAAGATTGTCGATTTTGACTCTTAGTGTGACAACTTCTTCTTCAAGATTCTCATCCTCTTCTTCTTTCTTTATTATCTGAGACTTCATGACCTTTTATGTTCTCTTTTCTTCTTCAAGTTGGATTTTCAATGCAATTATTTCTTCTTCCATTCTTCTCTCTTCTTGACCAAACTCATCCTCAAGTTGGTTTAAATCATTGGTTCTTTCCTTGAGATGATCCATCAATATCTTTTTTCTCTTTTTTGTGTCTTCCTTTTATGCTACTATGTTGGCTTCTAAACATTTCTTTTGATATTCTATAGTTTCTTCAATTCTTCTGGCCTCTTCTAGTTGAGCTCTTAAATTCTTGATGACCTGTTGATCCCTTTCAAAACCTTGACCACTTTTCTTTTGCTTCATCAATTCTTTCTTGGATGACTTGTTTTCTTCTCTTTCTTTCCTTAGATATTTAATTGCACTGATCAATTTTTCTTTGTAATCAACTTCAACTTCATCATACTCCTCCTCTTCTGAATCTGTTTGACATGATGAGCATCTTTCTTCTTGTTCTATATCTGCATCTTTGGCATTTTTTGAATCTGCGATGGGTGAAGAATATATGTCATGTAACTTATCCCAAAGTTCTTTGGCTGATGAACATTTACCAACCTTTTCTCTTACCGGTTTAGGTAATCCTTCCTAGATGAAATCCATTGCTATTTTTTATTCTTCTTTAATTCCTTCTTGGTTGCAGTCTTTGCCCTTTTCGAACTATCATATCCTGTAACAACTAATAGCCAAATATAATGTCCCTGTGCCTGTAAAAATACTTCCGTCCTTCTGCTCCACATCTCATACTTAAAACCATTATGACCATTAAACCTTGGTACTCCATTCTCAGAATAATCCATGATCTCCTTCTAGTGGTTAAACTATTTACTGAAGGAACCTTTCTCTGATACCAATTGTTGGATTACTGAGAGGGGGGGTGAATCAGTAATAGATAAATTTTATCCCTTTTTACCATATAATACAAGTGTTATATCAATGAAACATTATTATTCAATAACTGCAGAGTAAATAAGCAATGAACAAATGAACAATCATACACATACACAGTACACCATTGTTTTACGTGGAAACCCAAATCGAGAGAAAACCACAGAATTTTTTTTCTTATATGTCTTGAAGAATTACATTCATTGGAAGCAACAACTTCCTTTGTTTTCTAGCTACAACTGGAAGGAGGCTCGAACCCCCTAGTTTCTCAAGCTACAACCTAAGGGAAGCTCCAACTCCCCAATTCTCTGGATACAACTAGAAGGAGGCTACAACCCCCTATGTTCTCCAGCTACAACCGGAAGGTGGCTACAACCACCTGTCTTTTCCCCGTCCTGCCACCCTGAAGTAGAAGTAGAATGTTGGAACCACTGTCACACTATCACTATGAGATATACCGCTATAAACCCGTACGAATAAATCTTAGCCATGCATCAACCATGCATCAACCTGTACCTCAACCTCTAATCAACCTGTACCATAAACAAGTGCATCAACCATGCACCAACTTGTAATCAACCTGTACCATAAACAAGTGCATCAACCATGCTCCAACTTGTAATCAATCTGTACCATAAAAAAGTGCATCAACCATGCACAAACATGTAATCAACCTGTACAATAAACAAGTGCATCAACCATGCACCAACCTGTACCATAAACAAGTGCATCCAACCATGTACCAAGTATGTACCAATCATGTGTCAACTACTCATCAACTATGACTCATCAATATGTACCAACGTCATCAACTATACACCTCAGGTATGTGCCAACTCATCAACTACTTGTCTCAACCATGTAAGATGACCTATAAATAACATACGATAGAAAGCACCATCAAAAGAATTTAACATTCCTTGCATTTCAACCTTCTTTTCTTCACTTTCCTCAGAATTTCAGCTTAGATATCCTTGGTTACCTCATACACATATATATATTCAATATTCTCAAGTGTGTTTTAAATGAGAGAGCCATGCCACTTATTTATACTCTCCAAGTAGCTTCCTTAAAAACATCTTCTAGGTCACTTGGCCCACTTTCCTTATTTTAGGGTTGGGTCCACTTCTAATTTCTCCATTAAATTTATTATTGAAATAATTTATTTTGTATTCCCTTTGAATTATAATACACTCATCCCTTCACTTTATTATTTTCCTTTTAAAATCTCTCAAACCACTTTGACTACTTTGAGTTTTTGGGGATTCTAGATGATATATGAGGGTCCTCCAACTTCGTAAGGCCATAACTCTCAAACCGTGAAGAGTTATGTGACATTCCACATACCACCAGAAATGGAATGGCATTTACTATCCATATAGAATAGTATTATCTGAAAATATATCATAACTCATACCATTACCCATCAAACAAACTTGGGTCCATTACCCAAAACCTGGGGTCTCCAACTTCTCATGGCCATAACTCTCTAACCGTGAGGAATTATGTGACATTCCACATACCACCAAAAATGGAATGACATGTACTATCCATATAGAACAGTATTATATTAAAATATATCATAACTCATACCATTACCCATCAAACAAACTTGGGTCCATTACCCAAACCTGGGGTCTCCAACTTCTCATGGTCGTAACTCTCTAATCGTGAGGAATTATGTGATGTTCCACATACCACCGGAAATGACGTGACAAGCACTATCCATATAGGATATTTTCCCTAACAAATTCACTTTCCTTCATCTCATTATTCCACAATTAAACATGGATTCTCTTACTCCACAAAGTGTCTTCTCGTGAGGGCTTTCACCATAAGGGGACCACCTTGGATTTCATCCATATTTACTTCTTATCAACCATGACAAAACAATAATGAGTTATATTTACATCAAACAATATTGGGTCCATTACCCAAAACATTGTGCTACAGGCATTTCTTCAAGGGTTGACATAAATGCAACCAACCTTAATCAACATGCTATACAAGTGAGATCTCCTGGAAAGGCCAAAAATCGGCAAGTTGTGGGGAAGTTACCATAAATTCCACTTGGCACATCCAATTTTGATCAAACCTGTGGCATTGTAGAGAAGAAATATCATAGAACTACATAAAAGAAAGTTTCATACCCATAAGGGCCGAAACTTGCGAGATATAACAGAAGAAAGATTGTCTAGAAGAACCACCTCAAAATCAAGGTTCAAAAGTGATACTTGGCCAACATGCCACCCAAAAAGGGAGATTCTACACCAAATAAGCCTACAGACAATCTTACTTGGACTCTTGATGAAGGTGAAGAAATACGTAGGGACATAAATTATTTACAACAGAGTGTAGTAACAAAAGATGAACTATAAGAGATGGAAGCTAAGTTGGAGGCAAAGATGGATGGTTTAAAAGAGGAGATCATGGAAGTATTGAAAAATTTCGTAATAGAGAAGACACCTAAAAGTGAAAATGTATCCAATGAAATTCATGATGAGGACTCAAGGAAGGTGAATCAAGAATCGAGAAACTCCAACTTTGGGTTGAAGACCAACCACATTCCTAAGATCGATATGAAGAAGTTTGATGGCAAGGACCCAATAACATGGATACTTTAGATGGAGAAATTCTTTGATCTACATAATGTGCCACATACACAAAAGGTACAAATTGCTTCTTTATATTTAGAACCTAATCAATTTGTATGGTACCGATGGATTTGTTCTTGCAAATCACTTGTCACTTGGACAATTTTCATGGAAGAAATGATAGCACACTATGAGGATACAAGGAGCAATACCTTCTTTATCCAATTGATAAATCTCAAGCAAAAGGTTTTATTGGATAAATCCGTAGGTGCGAACACTAACCGATCTCCCTAGATCCACCTGGATCTAGAACAAAACACACCAGAACATGATGCTTTCCTTAAGTTTTAGATATTGAATTTACTAGTAGGAAGGAACAAGTAACATACCTTAGTATCGCTTCCTAGGGTCTTTGTTTCTCCTTCTTCACTCTGGTGCTCTTGTGAGGTCAAGACCAAAACAACACAAACCAACCAAAGTGATAGCAATAGCATAAACTCAATAAAAACCTATGTATGTGATCAAGGAATCATACAATAAAACACAACAAGCTTGATAGGAAAGAATCATATTGTTGCATCATATTAAATGTGAAAGAGGGATTACAACCATTGCCTTGATGTCATAAGGTCCCTTCCAACTGTCCTTCGTTCCCCACACACTTTCACTCCAAGAATTCTGAGAGCATAGATCTGATGATATTCACAATCTATCTTGACAAAGCAAATCTTAAAGCCACTCCAACCAAACTGATAATTCCAAGCCAATCAAGAACAAGCTCAAGAACCAACAAAGCTAACCCAAGCTAAATTTCTCCATGAGAACTCCTCTCCTTTTATAAGTTGAAGAGGATAAGGTGAGGAGGTTAGGATGATCCCAATAAATCATGAAAGCAAGTAAGATCCAAACCATTCAGATGCCACCTCACCATAGAAGTTTCTCCTTCTAGAAGATTCGAGAAAATGTTCGTTTTTGCCATGTGTAGCCATTCTCGCACCCTAGCTATAGAGAAACCTGTGAACACCTCGCACCCTAGATATAGTGCAACCTACGAGAATGGGTCATTCTCTCACCCTGCCTATATAGAAACCTGGGAACTTCCTTTTTTATAAGGTTTTTACATAGGAAAATGCAACTTCTTTTCTCAGGAGAAGTTATTCTCCCTTCTCTCTTTAGAAACTCAGGCCACTGACCCCTCTGAAGGCAACAGATAGGTTTACATCATTAACAATCATAGGGATGATGAAAATAATGTGTAACAGAGAGCCCCCCAAAGTATGAAGTTATAACAGAGTGATAGCTAAAATACTTTGTCGAGTGTGTGTAGGGAATAAGGAATAATCGGTCGGAAACCTGCCAACAAACAAGGAAATACAGTACAATAATATATCATCACTGAGGTAGGCATTCCCATAATCAGAATACAAATGAATCAAAGCATAAATGTCGACATGAGAAGATCCATGTCAAGTAAGACAGGTCATGGCCACGAAACATACACTGTGGATCCATACCGATATGACTCAAATCTGAACATAGCCACCAAAAAATACACTGTGGATCTATGTGTTAAAGACTCAAATTTGAACATAGCCACCAGACATACAATGTGGATCTATGCAACAGTACACTGAATATACTCCAACGCAACCTGGATCTGTCAGAAAATATCCAGGGTCTTCATCTCCACCACTCTATAGTATGAATCTAACCATGTGAATACATGTGTTGAAGTCAAACATGGTAGAAACCACTTGATTACCAGTCATTAGTGTATACCGTTAACAAGTGAGAGGGAAATCACCATTAATGTTAATGACTCCCAAGGTACACTAGTACAATCTAACGAATGTGAATAAATGAGCTGAAGTCGAGCACTCGGCGGACTCTTCCAATCAGGGGTCAATTATGAATACCCATTGTCGAAAGCGAGGAAACCTGCCATTGAGGCATGCAAGTTCCAAGGTACCAATTAGTTTCTAAGTCTAAATCCTAGATAATGAGTTGAAGTCGACAGGAAAAGACTCGTCACAGGAGGGCCTTAATGTATCCTACATCAATGACATGAAACAAGTAACAAGATTTGATGTAGATCAGAGTAACAAGTGATTCAGGACTGACTCAGGGATGGCCCACACAATAGAAGGCTTTAAGGATTGCAGAAATGGCTTACGCAATAGAAGGCTTTTCGGGTTGAACATCTCTTTGAACATATTGACGACACAACAACTATCTTGGAAACACTGACTCAACAACAGGGATCACAGACCGATTTGTAATCTTATAAAGGAGTATGATTAGGAGACAAGTGGATTTTCCAACCTAGACACAAAGCGAGTGAAAGGGTACCATGTTCAAAAGTGACTCTTCCACAGAATACAAGTTTAGATACATTTCTTTCCCAATTTTCCCCCACCATTTCTGGCGAGTACCTCTTTATTTTTATGCAAGCTTGAGGAGGATAACATATGCTTGTCAAATTAAGCTCATCCTTCGGACGAGTCCTTTGGAGTATGTTTAACAAACCCTAGGAAGGAGCGGTTCGGTTCCATTATGGGTCTATCAATGTTTGTTTAACGAGTCTAGAGATAGAAAACTCGAAGGTTTTTCAAGATTATAGAGTTTGGAAAAACACTTAAAAGAAAATTCTCTCAGTTCCTTTTTCGTAAATTAGTTCGATGAGACTGAAAAAGTGATAAACTATCGCTCATCGAATATTTTCTTCAAATACTTTAACGAGCGTGAAAAGAACAAGGTCGCTCAGCAATATTTTCATGTTTAGAGAGTCTAAAAAGAGATTAAAGGAAACTCCAGGGGGTTCCTTTTTCATATAAACTTTACGAGTCCGAAAAAGTGATAAAAGTATACTCGGTTACATTCTCACGTATTTACGAGCATGAGAAAAAACAAAGAGTAAGCTCAGGATTGTTTTCATTTTTACGCAAGGTTTAAAACAAAACAAAACTATGCTTGGGATAGATTTTAATTTTTACACAAGCTTAAAAACTAAACAAAACTATGCTTGGACCTGGTTTCAGTTTTACACAAGCTTGAACCAGAGGAAACTATGCTTGAGGTAAGTGGTTTCATTTTTACACAAGCTTGAACCATAGAAAACTATGCTTGTAACTTCCCAACGCATGGTTGGTACTTAGCCCCCAGCTTAAGAAACTAGCGGCTCTACTTCAGCATGAAGTCCAGAGGCTGAGGCAAATGCCCCCCAAGCTTCATTTCATCCAACTGCAAAGGAGAATGAAATGAAGCTTCAATTACTAGATGAAGGACTTGACTCAAATAGAGAGGGGGAAAACTATTCATTTTTTAACAAGATTGACATAGAAACAAGAACTATGATCATAACCTCTGTTTCATTTTTTAACGAGGTTGCCACAGAGACGAAAAAACTATCCTCATAAGTCGTTTCATTTTTTAACGAGCTTGAAATAAAAAAAAAAAAAAAAAACCATGATCAAAGACCTCTGTTTCATTTTTTAACGAGGTTGCCTCAGAGACACAAAAACTGTCCTCGTAACCTCCTCTTGATCATGGATTCCAAGAGGACAATGCTCTGGAAGAACACCATGTCAAGGGACAAAAATTGGTCATGGCTTCCAAGAGGTCTTCACTGGAAGGAAGAAATACACTCTGGAAGGACACCATGTCGAGGGTCATGACAGGAGTTAAGAGATCAGGCTCTAACAACCCTATCAAAGAGATTACTATGTCAACTACTGGATCTAAGTCATCAGAAGTTGAAGCCATGGGTGACAACGCCACATAATTGACCTGTGGCGGGGGCGATACTGTCTGCATACAAGAACCATTCATGGAGGCAATCTAGACAGGGTCAATGAATGAAAGTTGATCAATAGTCACAACTCGTCCATCGTGAGGGAAAGATATCACATGAAAAAGAGTAGAGACAATAGCTTTCATGGAATAGACATAATCTCGCCCAAGGAGTAAAGAAAAATCCAAGGGGTCTTGGACTACCATGACATCAATGAAGACAGTTTTCCCTCCCAAAGTTACAGGAAACTGAGGAAGGGTCCCTAAAGGTTGACTAGTTCTTCTGTTAAAAGCTAACAGATTCTGCGTAACCGGTGCAAGCGGAGGACAACCCAAAGCTTTCCAAGCAAAAGAGGACAAAATACTAACGGATGCACCTTCATCTATCAACATCTGAGGAATGTCCCAACCACAAACCTGCACTGTAATCTGGAAAGGCATGTAATAGGGAAGATGAGGTCCAGTTAGCACACCCCAATCAAAACATATAGCCTCATTACTTGGAGGGGGTTCCATGGGAGAAGGAGGAATACCCCTCGACATGGAAGATTCTGTATCAACGAGAAAAACGTGGGCAGTATCGGGTTTACTCTCGAGCAGGAGAGTAGGATCGATCGATGGAGAGATCAGATCAACCACTTGGGTTTCATTCTCCAGGGGGAGAAGAGGGTCGACAGGTGGAATTGGATCGACCACTTTGTCAACTGGTTCAACTAAGGGCGTGACCAGATTGATGACATGATCAATCGGATTAACCGACAAGGGAACTGGATTGATCATTCCATCAACTACAGGTGGGTTGAGAGAAAGCTTATGATAAGCAGCTGGAAGTTGAGGCTGTGAAACAGTCATGTCTTCTAGTAATTTTGAGGCTTCATCCATATGAGAACAAAGGTGAGTGAGATGACTCCCTTTGCATAACATACACGGGAACTTGACTCTACTTTTCTTCTTCCCAACCGTATCGTGACTAGTCGACGGGAAGTCATCAGTATGTTGTTCAGAGGCTAACGACATGGGTTGGCGAGGATGTGTAGACCATACTTCTATAACCTTGGGTAGACCAGGGAAATCCTTGAGAAGATAGCTACCCTTACAATGCCTGCAAGGGTACTTGGGCTTACGGGTTGTTTGGGTGATCTTGACATCATCAACACTCCCAGCACGATTAACAGTAACTGGTTGTTTTCCAACATATTTGACAGTGGTTGGTGGTTTGGATCCTTCCTTAATTTTCTTCTTCTTATTCTTCCTTTTCTTCTTCTTCTTATTCACCAAGTTACTAGCTTCCGAGATTTTGCTCGACGAAGAAGATGGAATGGAAGGTGACCTTGCAAGTGAAGAAGGAGAAGAAGACCTTACTGGTGAAGACGGTGAAGGATCAACATGAGGTTGATGTTCTTGGGTGGAAGTGCTTACGACCAAAGCACTTACTGCATTCGGGATTACCTGAGTGGAAAACAACGACACCGATAATCCAATTGTGAGACCTGGAAGGCTCAAAGTAGCGATGTGAGGAGGACCAATGTTTCCATAGGAAGGAAAAATAAAAGGTTCCCCTGGAATAGGGGTTCCTTCATTGGTCATTTCGGGAACTGACCCCCTTAAATAAATCCAACCTAGAGTCTGCTAGGGAAAACAAATAGCACACGCTAAAAATCTAGGAAGCAAGCAAACAAACAAAACCTTCTCACAATGAACACACTAGTTGGTGATGAAATC
>ML819955.1:111483-124444 GCA_009831015.1 Picea engelmannii | reverse complement strand
ACAAATATGTATTCTTTTGGCAATTTAACAACTATGCTCGAACAGAAGGACTAAACAATAATTCAGTTGCAAGACAAGTTAAAAGAAAATGAGAGAAATATTAGTTGGGGAATACAAAAGGGTTTAGAATAGGCTAGACTAAAAGATATGCAAGAAATCCAGAAAATGAATAAAGACTTGGAGGAGGCAAAACACATAATACAGGTCACACAGGAACAGGTCCGAAAGCTGGGAGAAGAAAACAAACATTTACAAGATAAAAGTATTTCTATTACTAATCAGGTAGTAGAACTTGAAAATTTCAGGACACAAGCATTGGAGATATATTTAAGAATAGAGGAGGAACAACAAAAAGTGTTCTTGAATCTAGAAGTAGTCCAGAATTATTTTCAAGAAACAAATAAGTCTTTGGAGAATGTTCTCCAGAAGGAAAGGGAGGTGAAAGAAGCTAGAACGACTTTTCAGAAGGCAGTGGCTTTCTCATCAAAGGAAGAAATTGGAAAGATTTAGAAATTATCTATTTCTGAACAGGTTAAAGGGGACATAATATTAAAAGTGTGGGAAGCAAACCTGGCCAAATATAAAAGAATAACAAGAGAGGTCAATGATGATTGCCAAGGAATTTTTGATCTCTTAGAAAGAGCTTCATTGAATATCGAAACAGATGATTGTTCTGGATTATTAGGTGAGATTAACATTGCCAAGAACTAGCTAAGGTTCAAAGAAGAGCTGGAGGAAATGAAAATGGAGATTTCAAAAATTAAATTAATCAATATTACAGAGATCAACAAATGGATGGTGACGTCGAATCTAAAGTTGAAAACTATTAAATTCACAGAAAAGATGATAGAAAATCGTTTGCCCGAATTGCAGAAAAGATTTTTCTTATTTGAAGAAAATGAGATACCAGATGCTCCCAGGACTTTTTTGAAATTTTTGGGGAAATGTGTTCAGTGTATTGAAGCGGAGAAAGGAAGTTCATCAACGCAAGCTTAAATTTTGTTTTTTTTAAATGTTTTTTATAATTAGAAATTAGAAAGAAATTGTAAACGGTTGACATTATTTCTTATATGTAACCGTAATATTAGGAAGTTGGTTAGTCACCAAAGAGAAAACTTTGATGAAAATGTATAAATGTAGTTTCTAAAGGCTGAGAAAGGGCTTCAGAATTTTTGGAGAGAGCGAATTGTAATAACAGTTTTCAAATACATCATAATATAGATCACAAACGAGATTATGAATCCTGCAAATTTGTAGCTATGTGTTCTTCAACCCTGTTTATTATACTTTGTTGTATTTTCCTTTCAATGTTTTTCTAATGAATAATCAATTTGAATTTATCTACATTATTGATTTCTAGTTCAGATTGGTTTGGATATCAAACTATTTACACTTTTTCCTCTGAAATTGTTATTAGTAATTTTAAGACCTGTAAATCTTTTGTACCTTAATACTTAACTTTCGTTAGAAACCTCATTTTCTTTCATTATTATCTTTCGAAATATGAGATTCTTTCTTAATCAAAGCCTTATATTTTTCTGTAGTGTTTATTTGTTATTTTATTATTCTCAAAATTATTACAAATCTAGGAAACGGCCTCGAATGTATTTACAATACTGTTTTGAATTTCAAAATTCTTTTTCTTGTTCTCATCTCTGGAAAATTTGAAGTAACATTTGATTAAAATCCTTTTACAAATAAATAAATAAAGTTTTATCCTCCATGACTGTTCCAAGTAGTAGACAACCCAACATTGAACCAGGCCTTCAAGATCAAACCAGTATTTCCTTGAATTTATTTAATACCATTTTACAAACAGCAACTAACCGGGTTGAGTTAGAACGTTCATGGGCTGCTATTGAGAGAGACATTAGCATCCAAGAACAACAGGAAACAAGACAGAGACAGTTGAGAAACTGATTCTGCTTCAACCTACCTTTTGAATTCTTATTCTCAAAATTATTCCTTTAAACATTTACGGATGCCTTGACGGTATACTTTATAGCCTTAAAGTATAAACTCAGGAATAACATATTTTTGGCGTCGTTGTCGGGGAACGAAGAAACAAATCTTTTCCCTGGGAAGAATGACATTGACATTTTCTATTTTTGATAGTGAACATGGACAGAAAACCTTCTAAGGCTTAATATTTTTCACTTGGCGACTCCACAATAACTAAACTAGATATTAGCTAAAAGAACACCAGAAAAAACCTGAATAGAAAGCAGACCTCGCCAGTCTTCGATCCAAAAAAAAAAATTTAATCACAAAAATCACTTAAACAAGTCTTTTTACCCACATATACTATATGTTAGCCTGACTTTACGCAATCAAACACTTTGGAAACTCTTGAAATATCACTTTCACTTCCCCTCTCATTCGATACTTTCTCATTTCCTGAAGTTTCTTCCCTATATTTCTGAGAATCTTCTCCTCACACTTTCCGAACTTCAGCCTCAAATATAACCATGGCTGCACAAGGAGGTGCTAGAGCTGGGGGTGGTGCCCCTGGAGGTGGTCAAGTACCACTTCTTTGAATCTTCGCTAAAGTAGCTGCTAGATATGCTCCACTTGTTCTTCCCATTCCTCTTCATGATCTTCCTGAGAATTATATGAAAAGCCTTCCGAAATTTATAGGGGAAGGTGATCTAACTGCCCAAGAACATATAAACTTTTTTGATCAATTTGTTGGCATACTCGGAATAGAACATGAAGATGTTTATTCTAGACTCCTCGTTCAAACTTTCGAGGGACATGAGAGGACCTGGTTTCGATCCTTAGCAGCTAGATCTTTAAGATCCTATGAAGAACTTGAAAGTGCATTTATTAGACAATGGGGAGAGAGGAAGGATCACCTCTACTACTTGACTAAATTTGGAGCCCTTAGAAAGAAAAACTATGAATCAATTCTAGAATTCACACAAAGGTTCAATAAGTTGTATAATAAAATTCCAATTGAGGTTAAACCTTCACAAACTGCAGCAAAAGTGACTTTTGTTGGCGCTTTTGATCCCGAATTTGCCTTATTATTGAGAGAAAGGAGATCAACATATCTCACGAAAATGCAGGATGATGTGCTTGAGATTGAATCAAACATGATGGCATCAGGGAAACTAAAAGCAAAGACTGAAACTGGAAACAAAGAAAATAGGAAATTTAAAGAACAAGGTGGATCTTTAGGATCGGGAAAATCCTTGGGAGATAGAATAGAAGAGATGGCTAGGGTCATTCGAGAAATTTCAAACGAGATCTCAAAAATGGAACTAGAGAAATCGAAAAGAGATAATTTCCCCAGAAAATATTTTCGAAGAAATCCTGATCCTAAGGGACCACAGAAATAATTAAAAATGAAGATCAAAAAATTCCAACACCCTTTAAAAGTGAAAACTACATTGGAGAGGAAGATTTAGGATATTTTGAAGAAATCGATGAAGATATTAGTAACCTTGGCGACGATAATAAATCACCTTATTTATCGAGACATGATTACGAAGCATCTTTAAGTAAATAAAGTACATCAGAAGAACATGTTAGCAATAATATGACCGATGATTTCACATATCAAGATATTGCAAATGATATTATAGCTGAACTACAGGGAAAATATAATTTAAGAGAAATAAAAGCCTCCCAAATGTTTCGACAAAAAAGAGTTTGCCAAGAAGTGAAACCAATGAGGCAACTCCAAAAGTTGTTGATAAACAGTCTGCGAAAAGAAACACAGTTGATACACAACCTGTCCAGTCAGAACCAGTAGGAACACTCCCTGTGAAGACACAAGCTCCTATAAATGAAAACAAGTTCACATCTCAACGAAAAACTAAAAAGAAAGGTACGAAAGCCCCGAACATCGAAAATGACAAGGCTCTAAAAAATTTTAATTTGGAAAATGAAATAAATAAAATCAAAATTCCTATTCCCCTTGTTGAATTAGCTAAAAATCCCATATACAGAAAACAAATCACCAAGATGATTAATTTTTCCGAAGATGAAAGCCAGGCCAACGTCATCAACTTAGAGGATGACAAACCAAACATAGTCTTTGGTCCACACTTCGAAGGTGCAAGAGACACCGTGGCTCCTTTTTATATTACGTTAACCCTATTTGATCACCTTCTCCATAACTATATGTTGGATTCCAGAGATTCCCACAATGTTATGCCAAAGGAAATTATGGAAAAACTTGGTCTTGAAATCACAAGGCCCTATGGTGACTTATATTATTTTGATTCGAGGAAAGTAAAATGCATAGGTATGATTAAAGACCTAGTGGTAGGTTTGGATCAAATACCTGCTAAAAGTATCCTTATGGATGTAGTGGTCACTGATATTCCCCCAAAGTATGGTATGCTATTATCTAGATCATGGGGTGCCAATCTTGGAGGATCTCTCCAAATGGATATGACATATGCTACAATTCCAGTTTTCGGAGGCCAATACACTCGTCTTTACAGAGAGACTAGGTTGGCATTTACTATAGGTGACCCAAACAACCCCAACAATCATCTAGTTTATATTGCCGACCAAGACTTAGGAAATTGTATATTATCTATTGATGACGATTTTAAAGTAGATGTATACGATAATTGTATAGAAAAAAAAATTGAAAAAAAAGAAATAGAGAAAAATGTATATAGCACTGGTGTATGGAAAATGTATTTTGATGGTGCTTCGTCTTTCCTTGGAGCCGGAGCAGGAGCACTTCTTGTGGCTCCCGATGATCAATTTGTTATTCCTTTTTCATATAGGCTTCAATGGGATGTGGATTGTACTAACAATGTATGCGAGTATGAAGCTTTAGTGCTAGGATTAGAAGTTGCTAGAAGGATGAAAATTAAGAAACTTGAAGTCTTTGGTGACGCCAAGTTAATTATAAAACAGGTGAATCGGTAGTATCAGGCTAAGCATCCTAAATTACGGTCCTATAGGAATTGTGTCTGGGATTTAATCAAGAACTTCTTCTCATATGTGAATTTTCATTTCATCCCAAGATCTGAGAATCAACAGGCTGATGCTTTAGCCAAAGTTGCATCAACTTTCACACCCCCGATTGATTTTAAATTAAAATATCACATACAAATGAGACATCGCCCTTTGATACCAAATAACATACAACATTGGCAGGTTTTTGAAGACGATGAGCAGCTTCGAAAGTTTCTAGAATCATTAGACGAATTTGCAGAAACACGTACCAATCAAGAAAATCAAAATGATCCTATTTGGATCATGCAAGAGGGGGAGGATTCTAAAGAATTTCACAATAAAATTGCAAATCACCGAATGATTTTTCTCAAGAAAAACCAAATTCCCAAGGGTCTAATCCCTTTGGAAAGACTTTTTAATCAAGATGATATCCCTTCAAAAACCACCCTACAACCCCAACCAGACGAGGTTGAAGATTGTAATATAGGAACTAAAGAAAACCCCTGAATGGTTAGACTATCCAAATATTTATCAACAGAAAACAAAAATAAATACACGGAGTTGTTAAGAAAATACAAAGATGTTTTCGCATGGTCGTATGAAGAACTGAAAACATATGACACTTATGTGATCGAACATAAGATACCCCTCAAACCTAGTGTCAAACCTTTTAAACAAAAACTCCGACAATTTAACCCCATTTTATTACCTATTATCGAACGAAAAGTCAAAAAACTTCTTGATGCTAAGATAACTGTACCCCTAAGATATTCTGATTGGGTAGCTAATCTGGTCCCGGTTAGAAAGAAAAATGGGGAAATTATACTGTGTGTCGATTTCAGAAATCTTAATAAATCTTCTCTCAAAGATAATTATCCTCTACCTAAAATGGACCATGTTCTTGAAAAAGTAGTAGGAGCTAATAGGATGTCAATGATTGACGGATTTTCAGGTTATAATCAAATTGCCGTCAGTGATCTTGATAAAGAAAAAACCGCATTTACCACTCCTTGGGGCACGTTTATGTACAATAAAATGTCGTTTGGACTGATGAATGCAGGTGTTACTTTTCAACGCATGATGGATATTGCTTTCGTTGGCGAATGGGACAAGTTCCTAGTCATCTATTTGGATGATCTTATTGTTTTCTCTAAATCAGATGAAGACCATATGATTAATCTCAAACAGACATTTGAAAAATGTCGCAAGTTTGGTCTATCCTTAAATCCTGAGAAGTCTCATTTCGCTATGCAAGAAGGCAAGTTGTTGGGTCACATCATATCTCGAGATGGAATTAGGATTGACCCTAAAAGAGTATAAGCTATAGATACAATAACTATTCCTAGGAATGTGAAATAAATTCAATCATTTTTAGGAAAAATAAATTTCTTGAGAAGATTTATTCCTAACTTCGTTGAAATTGTGAAATTGATTACAGATATGCTCAGAAAAAACAGTGAAGTAAAATGGACAGCGGAAGATAAAGCATCCTTTGCCCATATTAAGAAGGTTATAAGTGAGTCAGCAGTACTAGTGAGCCCCAATTATCTCAAAGATTTTCTTATTTTTTCATTTTCCTCTGAACACACGCTTGTTGCTGTACTCCTTCAAAAGAACGAAGAAGGTTAGAGCAACCAATAGCCTTCTTTAGCAAAAGTCTCCGAGATGTTGAACTCAAATATAATATAATGGAAAAGCAAGCATATGCTATGGTTAAAGCATTGAAAGCTTTCATAACTTATGTTTTCCATTCTAAAGTGATTGCATATGTACCCACTAGTTCTGTAAAAGATATTTTGGTTCATGCAGACAGTGATGGCAAAAGAGGAAGATGGCTTGCAAAAATTCAAGAGTTCGACTTGGAGGTTAAACCAACAAAATTGGTAAAGGGGCAAGGTTTAGCTAAACTTTTAGCTGAATCCAATTTCAGAGCTCTTGGAATAAACAGTTCTCAGGAGGAGGAAGAATGGGTAGACGTGAATGAACTTGAGGACCAAATAGTCGAAAACAGAATCGAGGAGAAATCTGTGTCGTCGAATTGGTACAAGGACATAGTAACATACTTACTGACATTGAAATGTACAACTGACTTGTCTCCATCCAAATCTAGAACGCTAAAGCTCCATGCAGTCAAATACTGTATTTCCGAAAAACAATTATATTGGAAAGACCTACTTGGCTTCCTTTTGGTCTGTCTAGTCGAGTCGGAAACAAAAGAAGTTATAGATCAATTTCACGAAAGAGTCTGTGGAGGACACCACGCTTGGAGGGGTATGACATATAAAATCTTGAGGGATGGTTATTACTGGCCTAAACTTTTCCCATATGTCAATGCTAAGGTATGAGCTTGCAGTCCTTGCCAATTTTTTGCAGGAAAACATAAACTACCAGCGATGCCATTGGTCCCAGTAAAGACAGAAGATCCTTTTCAACAATGGGGAATAGACTTCATAGGTGAAATTAATCCTCATTCCAGTGTGTTAGCACTCTGTAATTTGCCTAAGGCTGCTGAGGCAAACACAGAGGTAACCTTGAACTGCTTCGAGTCTTGGATCTAGCCCTCCAAGACTCAGAGAGGGATCTCTCTTTCAAATTTAACTTTGTTTATAATGGATGTTAGGCTAGCTATAAGGTACAGGGTTTTGATTTTGGTTTTTAAATGGTCAGTTTGGGATAGAAAGGAGGGCCATTGGGCAAATGGGGTCTACGTTTTAGACTAGGTGATTCAATCTCAGATATGGACAGAGTCTTTCACAAGGCAAGGTAGTAGCAATAGTGGATCATATCAAGTGTTGATGGCGTTGGTTTGAGGAAGGAATAGGTGAGGAGAAAGACAGGCTAAGGAGCACTTAAGAATCCCTAAGCTAGTCTTTTGCAGAAAACATAAAGATCGTCAGAAGCCGAGAGGCAAAGTATACGATGATAAATTCTACCCCTATAACTTTCCTTCTGATAATTGGAAAAAGAAAGCGAGCATCATGACCACAGGAAGAAACATTAAACAGAGGAAGAACACCACCACTATCACTACACAATAATCATGTCAAAGAAACAGGCCCATCACTGATATCATTAGAGAATTACAGAAAAGCTTTCACTGATATCATTAAAGGATTACAGCAAAACTTTATGGCTAGAATACAGCCCATGCTCCAGGAAAGAAAATGAAAACCCACAGTCCAGCAAATAAAATTACACTCTCCTTAGGTCTAGCCAAAAGAAAGGCAGTTTATGGCTGAAAACATGTTTACACGGGTTTAAAACCTCCTCTCACAGGTCTAGCCAGCAAAGAGAATTGTTTCACTGCCAGAACCCTCACCAACTATGCCCAGTCGAACCCCTCTTAAGTTTTTAACATCACTCTAAATAAGAAAACAAAAACCCCCCCAGCCTATCAATCCTCCAAAACTGGTGCTTTAGCTCTGCGCACTAAAAATAGTAAACAGTTACAAATAATTACACATGTCAATTCTCTCTTAAGCAAATCGAACAGCCAATTCACTGGAGACTAGATCTTGCATATGCTTCTTCGACATCTGGAGGCAGTTTTGGTTTGCTGGCAATAAGACTGAACGCTAGAGGTTGGGTTGAAGATTGGCTGGAAGCTGTCGTTTGCCAACTGTCGATCTTTCCTCTAGAACCTAGGACTGCTTTGTCGCCTGTGTAACTGTTCCCTAAATATTTGCATGAAACTGTTGAAGTCGGATCCTTTGTTTGCCACATGTTTGAGTCGATGACTAGAGCTGGGATATTTTGCCAACGAGCAGGGATCCTTCCAAATGATATTATGACCCCTGTCTAATAACTTTTGTCTGTTGTAGGACTGGTGCCTTCAATTTGTAAACCACTTGCGTGCCCTGAGGTGATTTAGGTTGGCAGGGAATCCTCCGTATTAGCATCGATAGGAGACAACAATTTTAACTCTTGTCCCAGCAATTACATTGATGAAGCTACAAATAGATTATCGGGCTTTCATCTACCAGAGGTAGAAAATCCTTTCAAACTGGCTGCAATAGCATCCATCAATTCTGGATCTTCATAATCTAACGTTTTATGCATGCAGTCAAAAGGTCTATCAAATGAATTTGGATAGTAATTCTGAACTTTCTGGCTCCCCAGGCTAGCAGCTGCAGCAGCCCTCAACTGAGAATTTTCATAATTGGAGCTATGAAGTTGTCGCGCCCTTCACCTCAACAGTAGAAAATATATTCGACAGAGACTCTGTTTCTTTTTCATGAGAGGCATTGTGTGTTGTTTCCATGGATTTGGTGATCCTTTGTGCATCATCGGGAGTAAACCATTGCTAATAAGCATTGCTAGTTTCAGAACTAGAAACAGGGCAATCCCTTGCGAACTTGCCTCTCACTAGGAAAATGCTCCAGCCCGCCAAGCTTTTCATTAATTTTCAACATAACATTAGCAATGTAATCAGGCTCGCATTTTTTACATAATATGCCGAGCAACACTGGGTCTAGACACCAAACACCAACTCACATAACCTGTTTACGATAGCATAAAGAATTATGCAGAGGATAAGCTCGAGATGGTTGCTCGAGAGGGTTACCATTACTCTCTGTTGCTTCTATCGTATGTTTAATGACACCTCTAACCTTTCCATAATCAAGCAATCCATAATCACTGCGATTTCGCATCTCCTTTTCTGATACTTAACTTCAACGCATTGGACCACATCCCAGGCTCTGTCCTTTCTTGAATGTTGGATGTTCTGGTAGATTTTTATCTCAATGTCAACCACAAAAACGTCATCATGGTTCAATGAAGAACGAGAAAAAGGGACCTACTTCACATGTATAAACCGCCTTCCGTTACATAAATATAGACTTGGTTGAAATTGCGCTGGCAAGAGAAGAACGACACAACCTAGAAAAGGTCATGAATGGGATGCCCTTGTATGTTGCCACACCATTGGCATCAGTATAGAGATGCGGTGCAATCTTCTCCAACTATTTCTTCTTTGGATTCAAGACTTCTTCTGGCTTTCCTTCTTGCCCAACAAACGTAACTTGTTCACCAATTTTAGCTTCCTCTGGTGGAAACAAAGGTTCTACAACACTATGATCTTGATTAGAAGCACAAAGTACCAACCCAGCAGACATCACATCCCTAAGCTTTCCTAGCTTTACATTTGTAACAACAAGCACCCGGCGATTCAATAGTTCATCTGCACCATAATATTTTGCTAGTCCACTCACAACCTGTCGCACCTTTTCTTCTCCCACATCTATTTCCTCAACACGCAAACTGTCAGCTGATGGGTGCTTCCAAGCCTTGCGAATAACACCAACCCGTATGTCGAGTACTGTAACGCTATTTTATGTCTCCTTCTTTTCGACTGGTTCCTTTTAGTGGTGTCCATACGAGGAATACTCCCTCCATTTTCAGTATCTGTACCAGAATTCCAATCAGCAGAAGCGTCCAAAGATTCAGTGTCTGGCTTGGGAGGGGCCACATCAAGTATTGAAACATACCGAGTAGTTAGACCTGAGACCCTCCACAAGTGCCATAGACAGGGCAGCCACCCCTTCAATAATCCCAGTGCGACTTCTATGGAACAGAGCAATTTGGTGACAAATGTTTTGCTCTCTTCAGGCTGCGTAGATGAGCTTTCTTCAGAAAACTGGGCATGGAAAGTATTTTGAAACCATCTAACAAGCCGTGTCAACGTATTTGTTGTTCCACACTGGCATATGGCATTACACCAATCGGGCATTCATGTAAACTCAAAGCTTCACGATTGTTCAACTGTCTGACACCTAGACCTGGCAGCTCCTCTGCATAAGACGCCTTGCAACTGATTCATACACTTGGCAGGGTTTTAAAACTGCGCTTTATATATTTTGTTGGCTCTATGTGAGAAATATCCCACATTCGTGTGGTGGATTGAACTTTGAGTCATTATATTAATCAACAGTTACATAGCCTTTCGATGAGGTGAGCACGAGGCTTGAACTTTGGGGTTTGGTGTTTGGCGCTGATTTTGGTTTGTGTTTGCTCTAGGTGTATTGGACGATGCTCATACCTTGGGGTTGAGCTTTAGGAGGTTGGCCCGAGGCCAATGTATTTTTTGCTAAAACTTTTGTCAAAATATCTTGATAAACCTAACTAAACCCTGCACACAGGCCGAGGGCAAATTTTGCTCATTTATCCATAAAACTTCTGCATAAATGCAAAGGCCGAGGGGCCATTTTTAATTTTTCGCCAACTTCACCAAATTTCGGCGAACAAACCAACTTTGTCTTTGCCCACCAGCGTTAAACTTTTACCACTCCGAACCAATCCACTATTCTTTTTGAAAAATGAGAAATAAATTTTGCAATAAACAATAGATACAGATAATCAATAACATCCAAGTCATAAGATGATTCCCATAAATTATGGGGTGATAACACAGTGCTCAACACAGATGGATCCTGACCGCTACATACTATTTCACCAAATGGGTGGAAGCTATCCCAATAAGAAAGGCTATTGATTCAGTAGTTATAGACTTCTTAGAGGAAAATATCTTGTCTAGTTTCGGTTGTCCCAGAAAGATAGTCACAGAAAATGCACAAGCTTTTAAGTCTATGGCAATGGTGAGATTTTGCCAAAAATATAATATTGTGTTGGGTCATTCCAAAGCATACTATCCTCAAGGAAATGGTCTGGCAGAATCTTCTAACAAGATCTTAATCAGTATAATCAAGAAAATGTTAAACAAAAATAAAAAGTCTTGGCATTTGCATTTAAAATATGCTCTGTGGGCAAATCAGATAGGCACAAAAAAGTCTATCGGTACTTCTCCCTTTCAAATGGTATATGGAATAGATGTAGTGTTGCCTATAAACCCAGCACTTCATGTGATGAAACTATGGCAAGACGAGAAGGAAGAACTGAATCCTCTCACACGAAGGATAAATCAGCTGATTGAAGTTCAGCAACACAGGGCAGTAGTGGATGAAAAGTTCCAGAAGTACCGGGATGACATGAAGGTACTATTTGATCGTAAAGCCAAGGATAGGAATTTTCTCCCCGAGGATTTGGTTTTGCGATGGGATGCTCGAAAAGAGGATTCAGGAAAAAATGGTAAATTCGATCATATTTGGTACAGACCATTTAAGGTAGCATCTCCCGAAGGAAAAAATTCATTTCTGCTTGAAAATTTGGATGGTAAAATCTTGAATGCCCCTGTCAATGGGCGTTTTTTAAAGAATTATATGGAATAATTAATTTCTAGAAACTCTCATTGTATATACCATTTTGCTTTTCATTTTTAGAAAATCTATTCTCATTTTGTAAATAAATAAAAATAAAATAAAATTGGTTAAGTTTTTATCCAAAAAAAAAAAAAAAACTGATATTTTTGTTGTTGTTTTGTTTACAGGATTCAAACAGACAGCTTGAACTCAAAGGATTAATTTGCCAAAAAATAGGCGATAGATAGTACTTTTTTTTATTTAAAAAAAAAATAAAAAAATTAGGTTGCTTATCTCGTAAGATGATAGGTAAATAAAAGCGTTTTTTCGTGATACTTAAACCTTAGAGGTTTCACTTAGAACAAGTTTAAAGGCATTTCAAAGTAAAAAAAAAAAATTAAGAAAAGAGTCCAAAGATTTATTTTTGAAATTACAACCTATGTTTTCTGGCTTACAAATTATTGGACATCTCCTTTTATACCCTTAGTATTGTTTTTCACTTTTTCGGGTTTTCTCATCGAAGTAGGAGAGATTATGTATTAACTTTCGAAATCGAAAAATAATTAAATTCAGTAAGACCAGTCTCCATAGTTCTTATTCTCTGACTAAAAGTGGTTATGTTTAGGTTGATTATGACTCTCTTAGGTTTCTTAACAGTTTGTCTGAGGATTTAAGCTTGCTCAAAAGAAAACCCATGAAAATAATCTTTCCCTTTTTTTTCTCTACAGACTGAGGGGTTTTGAAAGTTGAGAAAAGATTGGTCTAGAATAATCAAAACAAGTTGACAAACCTCTATTGTAAATTTTTACATGGATAACCACCCCTGATATTTTGAGTATCAC
>ML819955.1:68198-97213 GCA_009831015.1 Picea engelmannii | reverse complement strand
CATCCTCATGATGTATCTCCCACTGACGCATGAGTTCATGAAAATCACTGAGGTGCTGAGCAGGGTTGTCCTCTTCACACTTTCCAAATATGGGCAAATAATCACCCCATTCATCCATAGAGGGGACAACATTAGGAAAACCAAGAATAGCAGAAAAACTAAAAGGAGCAAACCTGCGAGCAAGGATTTTCTCCATATCGAACCAGTGAAGTCGCCAATCGATCCTTGAATCATGGAGTCGCCAGGTGAAAAATGTGCAGCTTTGAATGTGTCTGGTCCTTGTTCACCATCAGAGGCCAGATCTTAACATTATCATTACCCCAGGAAACTTCTCAGGCTGAGAAAGCAGCCACTGAAACCTTCTCGAGAAAGCTCCTCTAGGTCAGCTTTGAGCCAACAGTGGCCATAACTGAAAAAGTAAAGTGGAAACAATGGAGTCGCCACAGTGGAGTCACCAGGTGCACAGTAGCAATCTGAGTAATTATGATTTCTGATGCACCTTCAGAATCAGTTGACTGTTGTCGTTCTGCCCAGAGAAAATCTTCAACTTCGTCCTCGGCAACGGCGCCAGAAATGTTAGCGTCAGAAGTCACTCCTGGATTGCTTGCAGGAGAAGAGCCCAACACCCATCAGTCTTATGTCACGATTTGTTTATAAAGGGTGATCAGATGGAGATAATGGCTCTAGGAGGTATCACTCTAACTCAGGGACTGAGTCTGATACGTAAAGAACAGAGGATGTCTGGAATCCTAACTTCAGCCAGTGGGTTGATTAAAAGATGAGCGGGTGGAATACTTAGGAGAAGATGAACAAACAGCTCTGGGCAACAGGCTTGCGGCGGTTTGTAGGGGAAAAACTTCGAAAGCAGGATCCTCCTGGTTTCAGGGCTTCGAGAAACTGAATAAAGGACTTGACTGGATCCTCCAATTCCAAGTCATTCAGCGTCAAATAAATCACAGGAACTGACTAGAGGCTCCGTAACTATTACGGTGATCCATTACAACATCATCCTATAATAGCTACAGCTCGACTGGATCCTCCAATTCCAAGCTGCTCTAACACAGTGTGAACAAAGACGTGAAAGAAACTGGCATTCATAAGGCAAGAAGTATCCAAAGTTCATATATATCCAGAACAACAATGCTTCATTAAAACTTTATAACCCGGGAGCTCTCCTCAACCATCGATGCTTTACAAAATGGAAAAAATGCCTACATATAGCCAAAACAAAACAACAACAGCAGAAATGAGAAGTTGCATTAAATAATTGCGTCTGCATGGCTTCTGACAGTCTACCCACGCAGACTCAAGACAATCGTGCACCCATGACAGATGCCATCTTAACTGCGCATGGCTCCAGCAAGGGGAGTAGCTGAGCCATTTAAATGTCGAGCTAGCGTGTGTACATATCCTTCGGCTGGTCGCGAAATCGGGCTTGTCTTCTCTGGAAGAATGGGTACGAAGGACCCTCCTGAAAAGACTGTTGGTCAGAACCTCCATGCCTTGCAATTAATGATTGAGGCGAGGCCTCAACCACCCTCTCTTTTCTTCATTCATTACTGAGCTGAAGCGGTTCTTTGGATCCCTGAGTGGAATCCCTGATGAAAATCTGACCCAGTCTACAGGTCTCTTCTTCTTTCCTCACGGTCTGTTGTACTTCACCATGAATTTTCCCCAACTCTGTATCGGGTTTTGGGGTTTCGCGTTCCTCGTTGTCAAGAGTTCTTGACCCTTTGAACTCCCGATCACCGATTCTTCGATGAGCGCTCTTTTTCCCTTAGCTCCTCCTGGCTAGGCTCAGGTCCATACGACCATGTGTCCACAAGACCGCAGCCTTGTGTCTCCCATCGGGGTTTCGACCTTCCTGCCGTCGGGAATTTCTAACCCTTAGAATTTTCGATCCCCGAATTACCGATGCGCCCGTGTATGGGTTAGCCCTCCTGGCTATACTATGGCCCTATGTGACCACAACAACAACTCTCATCGAGGTTTCGTGTTTTGCGGTGCCGAGGTGCACATGTACCCGGAACTCCCGATCCTCCGATCCCCGATGCGCTCCTTCATGCGCTGGTCCTTCCGGCTCAGCTCCCGCTCATATGACCTACTTCTCGTGACCACAACCTTATCCTGTCGGGGCTACGGGGTTCGCGAGTTCGAGATGCACGAACTCCTTTCTTCCGGGATCTCCGATATCCCAATATGTTGATAGGCTGACACCTTTTCCAATTTGATTGGACGAACCAAGTCCACTTAGAACTCATTGGGGCCCCCTCTTGCTAAATCCCGGGAAACTCGACAACCTCGAAAACCTGATGACCGTTGATTTTCTTCGTGGATAGATCTCGGCTGCCGGCAACAAAACCTTTCTCGCTCACTTGACTCATAACCGAAGAAGAGATCCTTTCACTGCTGCGCTTGGGTGTTTCCTGTGCAACCTGCAGGTCCGGGTGCTCTCGAGCCCAGGACAAGAATTATCGCTAACAGGTTTCATGCAATGTGAGAAGCCATTTTTAAATATCTTAATTATGTTAGTAAATAAAAGAAATATTTACAATGATCGAGGCCGGTCGAAAGGTAATATTTCATGCCCAATTGTGGATTTGAAGAGGGAAAAGAGCTCTAATTTTTTATCGTTGATATCGGTAATTTGGTGATTTGGGTTTGTGTAATTTGGTGATTAGAGCGATAATAAATAAAGAGGAGATCGCTTTCTGAGATATAATTTTTTATTTTTGTTTTGAGGTATCTTGCTGCAATTTTGCTGCGTGAAAGAGTTTGCAAGGATGGCGAATACACTTGCTGAAACTTACCTCAATGAAGCCAATAAATTTGATGGATCAAATTTCATAAATTGGAAATTCAAAATGCAAACCTTGATGGAAGGTTATGGCATATGGAAGATCGCGAAAGGAGATGAAGCGTGACCCAATGCGACTACAGGTGTGATAGTGGAAACGATCCTAGATTGGGATAAGCAGGATAACAAAGCCAAGGTATTGTTGAGAATGTATGTTAAAGATAGCATAATTCTGCACATTAGAGATGCTAAGACTTCTAGTGAAACCTGGAAAGTACGTAAAGATCTATATCAGACTAATAATACAAATCACATTCTTTTCCTAAAGAGTAAATTGCTAAGTATTAAAATGGATATAAATGAAACTGTTAATAGTTTTCTTGGGCGAATTAAAGAAATGAAAAATAAATTGGGAGATATAGGAGAAAAAGTGTCAAACACTAATCTTGTCACAATTTCCCTAAATGGAATGTTAGAGGATTATCAAATGTTTATAACAGGCCTTGAAGTGAGGGCGAAAGCTCCTACTTTTGGAGAACTGATAGGTATATTGTTGCAAGAGAAAGAGAGGCACGTGAATTTGAAGCCTCAAAATTCAGATTTAGCACTATGGACAAAGAAGAGATTCCCTAAAGGGAAACCACAAAAAGGAGGCAGAGAAGGAAGTTCATTTCAGAGGAAGTCATTTCCAAAGACAAATCAAGGTATGCCATCAAATAGAAATGAACCTAAGTGCTTCTATTGTGGTAGGATTGGGCATCTTGCCAAAGAATGTTATAAGAAGAAAAATGATGATGAGGCTAGGCATAAAAATAGAAAACATTCAGGACATTTTGCAGAAGAAAACCCGAATATTGATCCAAAATATCTCAAATTGTTTGTGTTTAATGTAAATTATAGCCTTGTACAATATCTACCACAAACAAATATTCAGTAAAGGAACATAAAATATACAATGGCAAATACAAACATCACACAGAGATTTTTCCCTTGGAAACCAAAAAGGGGAAAACCAACATATTCTATATTATTCATCATGTTACAATGTTTACAATAAAAAATACATATAGGAGCTAGAGACATCCAAAACCCTAAACCAATGACTTGGATTAGTCCAAAACCCTAATTCATTAACCCAAAATAGAAAACCATCGGCAAAGAAACCATGTGCCGAAAAACCACCTAAATATAATGCGGTCCCGATGTAGAATTTTTTTTTCGGTTGTGCTGCCCCCGAACCCCCACGCGGGGGGCTTCGCCCCCTTGCACGCCCCCCTCTAACTCATGCAAAGAATATAACACATACCCAACATTCTCCCACTTGTTGTTTTCTTTTCATACAGGGGGTTACAGGGTTACATAGTCAACAATCCAGGGCATCAATGCCCATGGATCCTCTACACCAAGAGAACTTCTCAGTGCTCATAGATTTTGTTAATGAGTCTGGAAAATTCTTCAAAGTGTCCACCTTCATGAGTGATACTTTCTTTTCTTCAATCATGTCTGTCACAAAGTGATATTGAACATCAATGTGCTTTGTCTTTGAACGATAAGCAGGGCTCTTCGCCAGAAAAATTTCACTCTGATTGTCACACTCTATCCTTACAGTTTGTTGTACCAACCCAATACCTGAACACAATCTTTGTAACCATACTTCTTCCTTATTTGCATGAGTGGTTGTCATGTATTTAGCTTCTGTAGTTGAAAGTGCCACTACAACTTGTGTTTTTCTCATCTAACTTATTTCTCCTCCAAACAGGTTAAACACATCCTCGCTTGTAGATCTCCTACGATCCAAATCTCCAGCCCAGTCTGCATCCAAAAATCCATGTATATCCACCACTCTGTCCAACCCCGGTCTTCCTTCATAGCACAATCCATAGCAAGCAGTGCCATGCAAATACCTGAAAACCCTTTTTACTGTTGTCCAATGCTCCTTCCCTGGTTTTGACATATACCTACTGAAAACTCCCATTGCATGTGCAATGTCCGGTCTAGTACAGACCCTTGCATACATCAAACTACCAACTGCACTCGCATATGGAACATGAGACATGCCCTCCTCTTCTTCACGTGTCTTGGGACACTAATCCACAGATAACTTTACACCAATAGGAATAGGAACCTTGACCGGTTTACATTCCTACATATTAAACCTCCGCAATATTTTCTCAACATATTTTCTCTTATTTAACTAGAGTTTCCTCCTTTTCAATCTCTTTTAATTTCCATGCCCAAAATGAAATTTGAAGCACCAATATCCTTCATGTCAAATTTAGAGGAAAACTAAGTTTTCACATCCTGGATAATCTCCTTGTTGTTTCCTATCAACAACATGCCATCCACATCTAAGACCAAATAAATCAAATGATCACCAATTAATTTAAAATATACACAGTGATCTTCTTTGCTTCTTGTGAAGCCAAGTCCTAGCATATAAGTATCAAATTTTTGATACCACATTCTTTGTGATTGTTTTAAACCATACAGGGACTTTTTCAGCTTGCATACCAACTCCTTCTTTCCCTTCACAACATAATCTTCTAGTTGCTTCATATAGATTTCTTCTTCCAGATCCCCATGTAGGAATGTTGTCTTCACATCCATTTGTTCTAGTTCAAAATCAAATGCAGCAACAACATATACCATAAATCTTATGGAGGTTAACTTGGTAACAGGAGAAAAAATCTCACCAAAATCAATTCCCTCAACCTGGGAATAACCCTTTTCTACTAACCGAGATTTGTATTTCTCCACTTTTCCTTCTGCATTCAAGTTCTTTTTAAATACCCATTTGCTTCCAATGGGATTTCTTCTAGTTGGCAACTCCACTAGATCCCAAGCCTCATTCTTATCCAAATATGCCATTTCTTCCTCCATGGCCCTTTTCCAGAGATTTCCATCCTCTGAATCCACTACCTCCCTGATAGTTCTAGGATCACCATCAATAATAGACAAAGCAAAATTTGAACAGAAATCAGATGGACTATACCTTTCTGGTAGCCTTCTTTCTCGATCCGATCTCCTCAATACTGGAGTATGAGGATCTTCTTCTTCTAATTCATGTTCTTCTATAGAGTCTGATTCATCATCCTTTAAATCAAACTCTATCTTCTCTGGTTCTTCCTTACTTGGTAAGGCTTCATGTTTAACAAAATCTTTCATTTCTCTAAATACCACATCTTGGCTATACAGTACCTTCTTAGTTTCTGGGTTCCAAAGATTATAACCTTTGAGACCATATTTATATCCAATAAAAATACACTTTTCAACCATCTTATCCAACTTACTCCTGCTTTCCTTTGGAACATGAACATATGGATCACAACCAAAAACCTTGAGATGTGTGAGAGAAGGTTCATTACCAATCCATACCTCTTGTGGAGTCTTGTTGTCCAACGCTGATGAGGGTGATCTGTTGACTAGGTAACATGTAGTACCCACTACCTCTGCCCATAATTCTTTCCCTAACCTGGCACCACTGAGCATGCACCTTGCTTTTTCCATCAATGTCCTATTCATCCTTTCTGCAACTCCATTCTGCTGAGGTGTATATGGAGTAGTCTTCCTCCGTGCTATACCACACTTCTTACATAATTATTCAAATTCATTTCCCCAGAACTCTCCGCTATTATCTGTCCTCAACACCTTAATTATTTTCTCTGTTTGATTCTCAAAAAGAGCCTTAAACTCTTTAAACCTGTCAAAGACTTCATATTTCTTCCTGAGGAAAGATATCCAAGTCTTCCTCGAGAAGTCATCTATAAATGAGAGATATTACACAGATTTTCCCAATGATGGGACCGACACAGGTCCAAAAACATCACTGTGAACTAGCTGTAAAATTCCTTCTTCCCTCATTGCACCAGAGGGGAATCTTAACCGATTCTGCTTCCCATATAGACAATCTTCACAGAAATCAAAATCCAGAGAGAAGTTAGACATACCTTCAACAATACCTTTACCATGTAGTATTCAAAGACCCTTCTCTCCGATATGCCCCATTCTTTAATGCCACATCATAACCTTTTCTCCAGAGACTGTAGGAGTTTTTTCTTCTTCAACTCCAATATCAGGAACAATGGAACTATTACACCCATCACTAATAGTGCTTCCTTGAAACTTATATATAGTTCCAAACCAAACTCCCCTCAGCAACACCATTGCTCCTCGAACCATCCTATAGGTTTTCGTTACAAATATTGTTTTTACCCCTGCATCATCCATTTTGCTTACAAAAATCAAATTTCTGGCCAAACTTGGGATGTGCAATACACCAGGCAGTGTTCTAATCCTTTCATCTATGAGCCTAAACTTGACCCTTCCTCTTCCTACGATTCTGGTTGTCAAATCATTACCTAAGAAAAAATTACCTCCATCATAACTTTCATATTCGTAGAACTGCTCCCTGTGGGGAGTCATATAAAAGGATGCACCAGAGTCAACCAACCATGACTCATGATCTACATGTGTTCTTGAAGAGACCAAGTACACATCCCCTCCTTCTTCCTTGGAGGTCTTTTATTCTGTAGAAGAATATTCTTTAGATCCCTTCTTTTTCTCAACTTTGGATCTACACTGCTTCTTGTAGTGCCCTTATTTTCCACATCTCCAACATACCCTTACAAACTTTCCAGGAGATTTATATCTACCCTTATACTTAGATCTCCCACTTGAGAAATTAGATCTATTTCTTTCCTGGGAATGTCCTCTTGCAAATAATGCGTCTTTGCTATGTCCTTCCATATTCTTTCATCCCATCTCCTCCGACAACAAGGATGAGACCACTTCTTCAAACTTCAAGGAAGTTGTATTACTACCTATGGCCACAACAAGACTATCCCATGACTCTAGTAAAGAACACAACAAAATGATACATTTATCTTCATCTAAAATTTTAATCTCAACAGATACTAAGTGACTTACCACCGTATTGAAATCATTCAAATTCTCTGCCACTGAGTCTCCATCTCTCATCCTCAGGTTATATAGATTCTTTCTCAAGAATAATTTATTTACCAAGGACTTAGACTGATACAACTTCCCCAATTTTCCCCATAAATCCTTGGTTGTAGCTTCCTCTGACACATTCAATAATACTAAATAGGAGAGACACAGCCAGATTGTGCTCTTTGCCTTCCGATCCAACTTTTTCCAGTCATCTGCAGAAGTTCCTGTAGGTGTAGTACCTGGATCTACCACGATCCACTGATCTCTGTCCACCAACAGATCTTCCATCTTGAGCTTCCACAGCTCAAAAATTTTCCCATTAGACTTCTCGATCTCCATCATCGAATTGGTTGCCATTTCTTTTCACCTGAAAAATCAATACCACATATCTCCCACTGTAACAAGGCTTATCATAGTCCTGATCCAAACCCTTGACCACAAAGGCATCCCCCTGAAGCCAATAAAGCTCTGATACCAAATGTAAATTATAACCTTGTACAATATCTACTGCAAATAGATATTCAGTAAAGGAACAAAAAAGATACAATGGCAAATACAAACATTACACAGAGATTTTTCCCCTAGAAACCCAAACCGGGAAAACCAACATATTTTATATTATTCGTCGTGTTACAATGTTTAAAATACAAAATACATATAGGAGCTAGTGACATCCAAAACCCTAACCCAATGACCTGGATTAGTCCAAAACCCTAATTCCTTAACTGGAAATAGAAAACCATCGACAAATAAACCATGTCCAAAAAACCACCTAAATATAATGCGGTCTCGATGCGGATTTTTTTTTTCCGAGGGCGATGCACCGCCCGCCCCCTCTAACTCGTGCAAATAATATAACACATACCCAACATTTAATGTTGCACTGTCTACTAAAACCGATGATGTTGATGCATGGTTTGTTGATTCTGGAGCTTCAATTCACATGACATGTAATAAGAATTGGTATATAACTTTAAAGAAACACATAAGGGTGCCCATATTTATCTTGGAGATGATCTTTCTTATTAGATCAAGGGATATGGAGATATTCCAATAACACTTTCGAATGGTACTGTCAAACACATTCACAATGTTGTGTATGTCCCTGGGATCAAGCAAAACTTGATTTTTGTTTCCACCATTACAAATCAAAATTTGAAGGTTGAATTGTTCAAGACACATTTCATAGTGAAGGACTTGTAGGATCATTACAAAATTGTTGCCTTAGGAGTCAGAGTTGGAAGTCTTTACAAACTTGATGTCACCAGCAAGAATCATCAAGCATTGACTTCTACAACTATGCCTACAGAAACTCTTTGGAACCAAAGGTATGGTCACATTAATTATCATGATTTGTTGTCATTACAAAAACAAAGTATGGTTGAAGGAATCCCTATGTTGAAGAATGAGTATGCTTCTTGTGAATGTTGTGCATTAGGAAATATGCATAGAGATGAATTCCCCTCTAATCCTGATAGGAGAAAAAGAGATCTATTAGAACTTGTGCACACTGATGTTTGTGAACCAATGCAGACAAGGTCTCTAGGAGGTTCTTATTATTTCTTATTGTTTATTAATGATTGCACAAGGTACGCATGGGTGTATTTCCTTAGGAAAAAGAGTGATGTTTTTTAATACTTCAAGGAATTTAAAAACATGGTGGAGAAGAAAATAGGAAAACCCATCAAAATCGTCTGCTCGGATCAAGGGGGAGAGTACAGATTGGGGAACTTCATCAAGTATTGCAAAGATCATGGAATAGTACAACAATTTACAGTACCCCACACTCCATGGCAAAACACAGTTGCAGAAAGGAAAAACAGAACTCTGGTGGAGTATGCACGAAGTATGATGAAAGGTAAGAATCTCTCAAATGCTTTTTGGGCTGAGGCCATTAGCAATGTTGTTTATTTAAAGAATAGAAGTACAACAAGGTATCTTGATCATAAAACTCCTTTCTAAGCCTTGTATGATTCTAAACCAGCAGTTAACAATTTGAGGATATTTGGGTGTAAGTATTTTGCACATATTCCAAAGGAGAACAGGAAGAAACTTGATGCTAAAGATATAAAATGTATTTTTATAGGGTATTGTTCAGAATTTAAAGCATATAAACTGTTTGATCCATCTACTCAAAAAGTGTTTGCAAGTAGAGATGTAATTTTACATGAGCATGTAGAAAGAAATAATGAATACAACAATCATGAAGGGTGGAATGTACTTCTTGAAGATGAGGAGGTCAAAGAAGAGAAGCAACAGTAGGAAAAGGCACCCAGTGACATGGATACATCTAGCAGTGAAGAAGAATCTTCACAAAACGGAGAAGCAACCAACCAATTAAGAAGATCTTCACGACAGGTTCGTCCACCTGGAAAGTATAAAGATTATGCCCTGATGAATAATATTTCAAATGGAATATAAACCATGATTTTTAATGAAGCTAATGAACATGAAGAGTGGAGAAAAGAAATGGAGGAAGAATATGACTCTATCATGAAAAACAAAACTTGGGAATTGACTGAATTGCCTAAAGATAAAAAACCCATAGGATGTAAATGGATATACAAACCTAAATTCAAAGAAGATGGTAGTATAGATAAATATAAATCCATATTGGTAGCAAAGGGGTATTCACAGAAGGAGGGAATTGATTATGCAGAAACATTTGCACCAGTAGCTAAATTAAACACTATAAGAATGTTAATTGCACTAGCTACAAAATACCATTGGAAGCTTCACCAATTAGATGTAAAGTCTGCTTTTCTGAATGGTGAGTTAAATGAGGAGGTTTAACTTACTCAACCATAGGGGTTTGTGAAAAGTGGTCAAGAACATTTAGTATGTAAATTAAAGAAAGCATTGTATGGACTGAAACATGAACCTAGGACATGGTATGAGAAGATAGATTCCTTCTTTCTTCAACAGGGTTTTATGAGGAACAAAAGTGATCCAAATCTGTATACCAAGTTTGATGAAAATGGACATGTTGTATTGATTTCCTTATATGTTGATGATTTAATTATTACAGGAAATTTAGAAAAATTGATTATTGGAATTAAGAAGAAGATGTCATAGGTATTTGAAAAGAAATATCTTGGTGAGTTACATTACTGTCTCGGTCTTGAAGTCTGGAAAACTGTTGGTCAAACCTTTGTGTCTCAAGGAAAATATGTCAGAGAAGTACTTAAGAAGTTTAAAATGGATAAGTGTAAAGTTTCTTATGTTCCAATGCACTAGAACACGAAACTTTACTGTGATTATGGTTCAAAGGAGGTAAATGTTACAATGTATAGACAAATGGTGGGAAGCTTGAACTATCTCGCTACAACTAGACCTGACATAACATACATTGTTAGTGTGTTAGGTTAGTTTATATCTAAACCTATAGAAATCCATTGGAATGCAGCGAAAGGGGTACTCAGGTATCTCAAAGGAACAATTGATTACAGTATTAAATATACTGATTCATTCGATGTTGAGCTGACATGTTACTTAGATTTAGACTAGGTTGGAAATCCAGATGATCTGAGATCTACTACATGTTATTCCTTTGGAATTGGATCCGAGATTAATTCATGGAGCAGTAAGAAGCAACCTATTGTATCTCTGTCATCCATTGAGGCAGAATATAAATCATTGTGTGCAACAACTTGTGAAGTTGTTTGGTTGAGAAGACTACTTCAAGATGTTGGAGAAGAAAAAAGTAAAGCTACGATAATCAAACATGATAACAAATCTCAATCAAGTTGGTAAATAATCCAGTTTATCATTCAAGGACAAAGCATGTTGATACTCAGTTCCATTTTGTTTGAGAAAAGATGCAGTTTAATGACATTGCTTTAATGTATTGTAATACTAGCGAAAATGTTGCTGATATTTTCACTAAGCCTCTTGGGAAGATCAAATTTGAATTGTTTAGGGAGATGTTATTTGTGGATGACAATCCTTTCTCCATTAAAGGGGAGACTTAGAATAATGGATAATTAGTTGCGATGATTAGTTGAGTTTAGCTCCAACCATTTCAAACCGTTTCCAATTGTTTCTCATCATATATATATTTTGGAATTCTCATTGATTAATTGAACAAAGCTTGGCTTTGCTTCCCTGACCTCCAGGTGTTGTGGAGTCGGTTTTACATTCTCTCGTTTCTTAAGTTTCCTGATATATATGATAAAAATCAACCCTAGAATTGTTTTTACAAAGATTACCAACTTTCAACTACCAAAATTCCAAATTTATGACCTTGAAAGCACTTTTATTCAAATCCCAATCTATAATAAGCTTCAAGTCACCACATTCTTGCAACTAATGAATATTCAATTTACTGGCAATAAACAACAACACATGACTTGGGCCAAAAAAACCACGACAACATAAATGATCCCAGGTGACGATAGAAGTGTTCAACAATAATCAATTAAAAAGTCTAAACTTAAGAGGAAGGTTCCAAGACCAACTAGAATTCTTTCACCTGTATATATTAACCTGAACTACTTTGAACATTAAAGCCACATATGCATCCTTCACATTCACTTGTCCATCCATTAAATTCCAGGTCCAAGTCCCTGTTACAGGTATAGGTATGGTACTAGCAACATGAAGGTAAATATGACCAAAGGAACTAAATTTCCCCAATTATATTTTCATGTTCCCCACTTAACACTTGTCGTGTTGAGAATTAGCTTGGTTCCACATGGATTCCCTCACAAGGTGATACATTCCTCAACATAAGGACTTAGGATATATTTAAATATCCATACTTTATACTTTATACATTTTGGGAATATTAATAAAATATTCCTTTGGGCTTAAGCCCCCTAGCTTAGCCCCTTTTCCCCAAACTCTTATCCCCCCTTTCCCATCCTAGTGGAGTTTATCCACCCATACTCTTTTACATGGTTGGTCTACACCAGTGATGTGTTTTCATTAAAAGTGAATGTGATTGCATTTTACAAAAATAGGCTTGATGGCTTTTCAACTTTAGGATCACCATCCCAATAACCATACATGCACTCTGGCCTCAAAATACATTCATACAAAGGCACTCTAGCCCCAAAGTATCCTGGCTCATCATCCTATATGTACAATTGCATTTATATTTACAATGGGGTTCAACCTAGGGGTATTACAATACCCTTCATCGGGACTTTACCCATCTAGTGATGAAAGTAGGGGCACTTTCAAATAAACATGGAGGAATTGATGGAACCTTGAGAAATACATCTTCATTGGAGGATGTGCCCAAGAATCCACAAGAAAACATGTCCACCATGTGAAAAAAATTCCTATCTCAAAGGAAACCTTGAGGAGTGCGCTCCCAATAGAGAGGGAGTCCAAGCCTCCATTGAAGAATGTTCCCATCAAAGAGGATGGCCACACACAAGTCAAGAACACATAAAATAATATAAATGTGTAACCGCAAATGTTTTTTATTATTTGTGTTCGATAATTGTGTAAAATATAACTATTTATTTGTTTTTATAGAGAATGGTCAATTTCGATCACTTTCTCCTTTCTTGTACAAAAACCATAAATATTCATAATACAAAATCAAGTGAACAATATTTAGTGTATAACTAGGAAAACATTTGTCGTTTGTCTGATTGTCTCTTGCATTCTTCGTAATAATTTAGATTTTATTCTTCAGTTCAACCTCTACAGATGTATCAAAAATACAAGTGACAATTATGTGGATAGAGGACCAAAGCTAAGGACATGGTTCCCATAGCGTTGTATGTGTTAATTATACATTGCATTAGAGCTAGCATTACTAGAATTGCCAATAGATGATTTGGCTATGAGAGATTATGATAGTCAAGTTATCACCTTAGTTTCTCTAGAGAAAAATAAAAACCTAGTCTCTTTTTGCCTACAAGTTAGCCATGGATGGAAGGATTTCCTAAGGCACTTTGTAGAAGAGAAGGAAAATTCTTGAGCCTAGATGGTTAATGGTGGAAATGATGAGGTCTATGGGAAGAATGAGTGTTGGTGGATGTTAAGTTGGTAAACTCAATAAAACCATAATTAGCTTGGGTGGTGAATAACATAAACCATCTTGAGGGAGAATCTATAAAATATGTGTATGGTTAGTTGTTGAATAGATCCAACAAAGTTGATCCCCAAGTGCACACTTCATGAAAAAATAAGTGTTCATATATGTTGAATGCTCTCTATGTTTTTGTTTCACATTTTGTGAGTAATAATGTGGAATGCTTTAGTAAATGGAATTTACTATAATGTGTGACACTGTGTGTAACTTTAATATGAATGGTAATGGAATTTAAGAAAACAAGGATGTTGTTTAATCATCTCAATGTATTTGGGAATAATCTCCAAGGGTAACTAGTTCATATGCATTTAGTTAAATATTGAGCATGGAAATGAATGAGTGAATGCATGTAGAATTGTATTTTGGATTTTTTTATTCTTAAATATGTTGATGGGCATATGCTTAATGATGAAAATCTTGTTCTTATGCATTTTAATGGTTATTGATTGGATTTATGTTAGTACTTTTGTCAATACAAAATTAATTCCATATGGAGTTAATTGAAATAACCATGACAATGTTGTTGAAAACCAATTTGGCTTAGCACTGGTAATGAGGAAGTAAGTTTACTTGGAGTATCTTGACCCTTGATGGCTAAAGGAGTTAGGTTTGGGCATGTTACAATATGTATTGATAATTTATTAAATGAGCATTCATAGATTAAAGGGATAACAAACCCATGATGTATTACTTAAAGGATACAATGATATGATTGATATGAATACAAATGTAATGTATGCATACTGAATGAAGGGTGAGGTCACCATGAAGGAGTGTGACTATCAAAAAAATATATTTATTAATTAACTAGATAATATTACATAAATTATCTTCATTATATCTCGCCCTCCTCGAGATGCTTTATCGATAAAGGAATTCAAAACATTAGATGAAAATATCTATAAACTTTTAAACAATATTACCACAAATTGCAAAAAAATCAATTTATCATAAATTCCAAAATATTTGTTAATATAACTCTCAAATAAAACTTATTACATTACAATTTCAAACATATCTTTACTTTTGATTTAAATTAAATTAAAATTTTAATAAATTTAAATGTAAATAAAACATCAACTTTAATTTAAAAAAAAATAATTTTAAAATATTCATTCATTTATCAATATAACAACTTTTATGATTTGGATGATGGGTATGTGAATAACTTATTTCTTCTTACTCTATATATATATATAATCAACATTGACAATTTAGTTTTTAATTTTAATTTCTAAACGTTTCTTTGTATTCTTAAAATTCTTTATATTATCAACATTGACAATTTAGTTTTTAATTTCAATTTCTAAACGTTTCTTTGTCCACATGTTACACTTCAACTTTCGAAAACAACCTTCGAAACAAAAATCATATTATAATCGATTAGTTTTAATTTATACTTTCATATTACGATCTTGCAGATGTTTGGTTTTTGTTTTTGATCGGATCAATCGAACTTTAGATATAGTGTTGAAGTCGTTCCTCATTATTATTTTAAATTAATTTGTTGTAGGGCTTCTTCTTTTATATATTGTGAATATCTCAAGGGGATTTGTTCCATATGATTAAAGCTATATGTATAGCATCCACCCATGTGGACCCTATATTATATGTAACTTAAAAAAAAATACACAAGTGTTTTGTTTTCATATATTTTAAACAAACAAGTGTTTTGCAACTACATGATGGTTTTGGTGATTCTTATAAAAATATTTATTACATTAAAATAATCTATCTTTTTGGTGATTCTTATAAAAATATTTATTACATTAAAATAATTTATCTATTCTTGCAATATGATTAATGTTTTTTTTTTTTTTTGTCATTTATGAAGGTTGAGTAAATCCTCTCTTTGTGTCAATAGTGTATTGGTCCTTGATTATGTTATGTTTTTTTAATTGTTGCACAAAGCGCTCTTTCCATTAATTCCATGGGAGTATCAAATAAATCACATTCCATGGGTCTTTGCAATATTTTTCGCATATTTTTTTAACTTTTTACTTAAGTATTTTAAGTCATAAAGGAGGTAACATTTATTTCTACAGTGGCAATGCCCATGAGAATGTTCACTCTGTGTTGAGGTATTCCCAAAATGGTAATGTATAGAGCAGGCTAGGGAGGAAGCTTGTTCTCTTTCGAATGGGACATGTTATCCAGAGCCTTCCATTCCACTATTAATCCACTAAACCTTCATTTTTTCCCACATGCATAACCAAACATTGTATTACTCATAACACCGGTTGTTTGAAGAGTGAATGAGGTAGGGAAGTAGCAGGTTGATATTTTTATCTCTTAAATGCAAGCAATGTGATACATGGTTTCCATCATAGGGTGGGGGCACATGTGGAGGTGATATTTTCTTCCCCATCCTTTTGCACACCAAAGAAACACCTAATATGACTCCAATATTCACTTGTAGGTCTGCCCTGATGTGGAAAAATAATATGCATGCATAATCTTCTCACAATGTTAATATTCATTAACAAAACTTGAAGAGCTTTAGGTTTGAGGAAAATTTTCAATGGTGCATTGCCCTTATTATGAACATTGAATCACCAACACTTATGATTTTGTGAAACATAGCTAAAATTTTTACCTCATTATTTGTAACCTAAATCCCATGCATATTATAATTTTTTGTTTCCTTTATGATCATTAAAAAAAACCTTCCACACTTACCCTCTAAATATCCATATTATTATTATTTTATTTTTATGACAATAATTAAATATAAAAAATTAAACTATCACATAATTTATTATACATTTAAAAAAAACTTCCATACTTACTCCTAAATATCCATGTTATTAATATTTTATTTTTATGACAATAATTAAATTTAAATTTTTTTACTATTACTTAATTTATTATACATTAAGTAAATCTTATAAAATTTATTAAAATGAAAAACAATAAATATTATATAATAAGTATAAATACTACTCTTTTGATATTCTACTAATATATCTTTATATTGAAATTTCATTATATTAAAATTTATTACTTTCCTATCGTGTCATATTTCATTTAATTCGAAGTCGACCTCAAACCCATTTTATTTATATCTTTATATTGAAATTTCATTATATTAAAATTTATTACTTTCCTATCGTGTCATATTTCATTTAATTCGAAGTCGACCTCAAATCCATTTTATTTGGTGGAGTTTTGGTATGTGTGCTTTTCATTTACTAGAAAATTAATTAGAGAACAATAGTTTCGATACTTTGTTTTAAAATGCAATGATAACCAAGGTTAATTGAATAGGATGGTAAGAAAGGTAACCATCAACTTTTTGAATATGTTGCTTTTTAGGATATTTAGGCAAAGATTATAAAGATCGAGGTTCAAATTCTATAAAAATGGTTAAATACCTATAAACAAATATTTTATAATATATATTTAAAAAAAATAAATTTAACAATTAAAAAAATTATTTAAAAATAACAAGTTGATAAATTTTTAAACATATTAAAATTTTAGTTTAAAAATATAATAATTATTGATAATGTTGATGATGATGATTAACGTCCACTAAGACTGAATTGGTCTATCGAACCTTAAGAGTGTAAGTGATTACTTGCGATTCTTTATAATTTTGTTTCTGTGCTCGACAAGCATTAAGAGAAGCTTTCCAAGATCACCATACTTTTGTTAAGTTAAGAGGTTAAAAGGTTGGTAGTGTGACAAATATTTTGAAAATGAGATCTAATATGGGTATAGGTTGGACAATCTAAGAGAGTATTTTTCATCTTCAACCTTCTTAGTGTCACAAAGGTGACACACTCTTTCATCCCATGACATTTTAGGAATTAACCAACGCCTAGTTACACTATGGAGCTTGTGAGAATTTGTTCTTATCTTAGCAATGTTTATTTTTTTCTTTACACATGGAAAAATATATAGATAATTTTGATCTTCTAGATTAGGGTTGATTACATCTTTGTAATACCTTAATTTTCTTTTTTCCTCTAACTCTTTATCACACCACATTTTATCCTTAAATTTTGATTTGGCGTTTTTTTTAATAGTATCTTTATTCTGCAAAATGGTGTCTTCCATGATTCCCCAATAGTTTAGCCAAGACGAGGTATCTTTATGCAATCCTCGCTTGAGTCGATGGTGATTATGATTCGATTTTGAAGCAATTTTAGGAAGCCTCTTGTCTTCCATGTTGTTTAACTTGTTATTATAAATTAGGTATCTAGTCATAGCCATGCTCTCAATGAGGGAGAGGCTTGTTTCTAAGAGGAGGATGGGATAGGACGTATTTCCTTTAATTTTGAGATTATAGGCTATAAAATTATTTTGTGTTTGTTTTATCTTTCTCCATGATTCACAAGAGATACTACAACCCCAAACTTCACATCCATAAAGAATAACAAGTGTAACAAGAGTCTCAAAGAGGAGTTTCTTCTTATCCCAACTCCAAAGATCAGCTGATTTACAATTGTTTTCAAGCCCCTAATAAGCTTTCCATCCCCCAATAATCCTTTTCTCAATGCTATAATTCCAATTGAGCTTGTGGTGAATATCAATTCCAATATATTTTTATGAAGTCACTTCCTCCAAGTTGTTGTTGTCATATACGAAGGTATCATAAGGGATCTTATTGGATTTAATAATCATGACCTTAGTCTTATCAATATTAACAATCATACCCATATTGGAGAAAAAATCCTTGAGGATTCTTAGTTGGTTTTCAAGATCATGGGGACTCATTGCCATAACAATGATATCATCGACATAAAGAAGAATATTGATGACTATACCAGTGAGAGTAGGGCCGACACAACCTGATTTTCCAAGCAATATTCTAACTTGTCAATGTATATGCCAAAAATGGTAGAGGACAAGGGACAACCTTGTTTGACTCTAATATTGCAATTAATATATTTTGACCAGCCCAATGTTTTTAAACTTAGCAATAACATTCTCATACATCCTTATTACAACAATGCTCAACTCGAGAGGCACTTTTATCTCTTCCAACCTATTCCAAAGGTTTTTCCTAGGAACCATGTCAAAAGATTTTCTAAAGTCAACAAAACAACAAAAAAAATTGGTTTTAGTATTGCGTAACTCCTCTGCAATGATCCTAAAGGTAGCAAGATGGTCCACAATTGAATGATATCTTCTAAACCCGACCTAGCCTTGAGCTCTTTTATCGTGACTTTCTAGAGGCTAATCTTTTTTTCCAAAATAATTCCATAAAGCTTGGCTAAAATCGGGCTAATCATAATGGTCCTATAATTAGAGGGAATGTTTCTATCCCCATTTTTTAAAACAGGAACAATGAGACTTTGCATCCAAGGTTTAGGGAAGCCCTGCTTGATTGCTAAATTAAAGAGCTTGTGTATGTGAGAGATAAGGATTGGCCCTTCGGTTTTAAAAGTTTTTGCTTGGTAGCCTTCAATGTCCTTAGCTTTCCCATTTGCAAGCCGCTTAACCCCGAACTCTATGTCATCTAAAGAAAAAACTTCTTCCTTTGTAGGGACAATAGGAATGGTGTCCATGGCATTAGGGAACACATAAAGACTTTTAAGGTAGGAATTCCACTCCCTTAAGGGAATCCTATTATTTTCTTTAGTATTGTGTTTTAGAATTTGTCTCCATAACTTCTTAGGATCTAGCTTATATAGTTGTGATATTTGTTCTTTCCTTTTATTGATATAGTATCTTTTTTTCCTTTTAATTAGGGCTTTGTACGTATTGATCTTATCGAGTTTTAAGGACTCATTAGAAGCATCCCTAATGGCTTTCCAAGAAATTTTACATTCTTTATCATACCAAGGGTTGGTCGTTCTATTATTCTTTTTACATGACACCTCAAAAGAGAACTCGTTAATAGAAGTGGAAAGGGTAGTTGTAAAATTATGATAGAGTTCTTCAATGTTGTCCTTATAAGTTAGGAGATTTAATTTACTATTTAAATCCTTTAAGAAAATGTCCACTTTAGTTTTTTCAAAGCGCAAATTCCTTTGATTATTAGAATTCTCTTCAATGACGCTCCTATGCATGGAAAATTTTAGATTTAGGGTTAAAGGTTTATGATCAGAGTCAGGCTCATGGTCATTTAAAATGTCAAAAGTTGCTATTTGGTTGGAAACGGGGATATCATATATCACATAATCTACACCACTACTACCTAGCCCATGAATACAAGTCATCTAGCAATAGTTTGGCCACTTAATTAATCCATTGCAAATTATTAGGTCTTGAGAGCTGTAGAGCTTGACCAACTCAATACCAAACAAATTATCAATTAGGTCTTCAGAACTTCTTTTGTAGTTATTAGATAAAACAAGATCCTCATCTAGCCATAAAGGATTATGGTTGGAGTCATTTCTTAAAAGAGTAGCTTGTTTAGTTGCAGTCCTAGCATTAAAGTCTCCTAACAGGAGGATATTACCTTCATTTTTCAAACTATAAATATCTTGTTCTAAATTATTATAGGGACAATTGTTATCTAGATTGTTTTTCTTATAAAAGGTAGAATTAATAGGTGCAAGATAACAAATTGCTATATACATGTTCTTAGCATTGGTGTCTGAAATTTCTATCCAAATGTACTGATTAAGAGGGTCAATCTTATGAAGTTGAATGTGAGGATAAATGCTCTTTCTAATATAACAAGCTATGCCTCCTATCCCTCTATGGTGAGATTTTTTGTTCCATGCCGACCACAAGACAAATCCTTCCATGTTAGAGACCTTAGACTCCTAATGCTCCCAAGTTTCAACTAGATAGATAATATCAATATCACTCGGGATCCAACTTATCATAGGACCTTTGTGTCATGGAAAGCCACAACAATTCCAAAAAAGGATCCCGAGTGTCCCAAATTCCTATTTATTATTATCCTTTTAGTCTCTATCCCTAACAATAGCTTTTTGATTTCTAATTATTGTCCATTTTCCTTCTTTCCTGGCTTCTTTTAACTTTTGAACTTCCTTCCTTAATTCAACTTGGTCTTCGGGAATGAGATCTTCATTTATAAACATTCCCGACCCTTTTAATCTTGGATATATATATATATATATATATATATATAATTTTAACAATTAAAAAAATTATTTAAAAATAATATGGTGATAAATTTGTAAACAAATCAAAGTCCTAACTTAAAGGTTGACATATACATGTATTTTAAATGTTCTCTAAAATAATTTAAAAAATATTATTCTAAACAACTGAAATATCTTTATAATTACACATATTAATGTTGAAATCAAAATCTCTATTATGAGGTATTTTGTTCATCAAATATACAAAATTTGTTACTGACTTGTAAAAAAAAAAAATTCAAAAATGTTTGATGATACAATAAAAATCGCCATTTATAATTGGTGGAATGTTTTTCAAATTCCAACCGTGACACCCCCTAAAATCATTTGCCATAAAATTTTCCACTACCTTATATCAAGATGTACTTTACCTAAATTTTTCTTATATCAATATGTACTTTACATAAAAAAGCACTCGCAAGTAAAAATCTCGCACTCTCTTCAATCAAGTTCAAATCCCTTATGAGACTTTGGCCCATTGTGATAAGGCTAGAAGGGTGGGTGCCCCCACTAGTGAGACCCCCTAAAGGAGAGTGTGTCTCTAGTCTTCTCGGTCCTTGCTAAGTCATAAGTTTCTTACTAAGGGTTGGTTTGCAAGTTGTTGGCACTAGCCTAAGAATTATAGTGGAACTAGTTGAATTTGAACTTGGAACTTGCCTAAGTAATTGTGACAGTTACAAATTCCTCTAAATCAAAAATAAAAATAAACACCTTACTTGAAAAAAACAATTATACATAAAAATTAAGTCACTATCTAATTGAATTCCATGACTTACATTTAAAAAAATTATATATAAAAATTAGATTATTATCTAATTTAAATCCATTTACAAAAACTAAAATTAATAGAATCAAACAAAATACTTCTCTACCATGATTTAAAATTGGGTTAGTATTTAATTTAAATCTATTTACAATTTCGAAAATACTTTCCTACCATGTTCCACAACAAAGAAGGGCCCATTTAGATATGGTAGGGGGCACACACCCAAAAATTTTATTTCTTATGATGAGTTGCTTAGCAATCATACCACTACACTAAAGGGTCCATGATGAAGGGCCCATTTGCATGTGGTAGTCTTACCTTTTATGGTAAGTTGTTTGGCATTTATATTCCTATTTTGCCTCCTCAAATTCACTACATTGAAGGGTCCACAAAGGACCCATTTACATGTGATAAGGGACACATATCCACAAACCTATGGCTTTGAAGGGTCCACAAAGAATCCATTTGCATGTGATAAGGGACACATATCCACAAACCTATGGAATGGCCTATGGCTTTGAAGGGTCCACAAAGGACCCATTTGCATGTGATAAGGGACACATATCCACAAACCTATGGCTTGACATTCATATCCCTATTTTTGCCTCCTCAAATTCACTACATTGAAGGGTCTATGTGAGTGTGGCAGGGATACAAACGCCAACATGATGAGTTTCTTGTCATTCATGTCTCTATTTTCAAGGGTTGACTCCATGGATCATGTGCAATTATATCATGATAGCACATGCAATTATATGATTGATAATATCTATAAGCAAATTATATGATTGATAATATCTATAAGGAACTTGCACCTTATGATTGATTAGATATTTGCTTTCAACAACCTACACACTATGATTGATTAGGCGTTGCTTTCATCAACCTAAAATCCATGTAAAGGTTCATGGCACAAGTTTCATAACAATTCCCATTGCATCAAACTTTGTGGCTGTATAAAGTCAAATCAAATATAGCCCATGTGTTTCCATGTGCCTCGTTCTTCTGGGAACCTTGCTCGTTGACTAAACATAATATGAATCCCACAGATGATTTAAACAAGCTGTACTCCATATCCCTGTACATTCTTCATGATAAATTGAATACAATCACATTCAATTTCTTCTCACAATTGAAGAGTGGTACCTTTCAAATTTTGAGTAAAAGCGTTCACGGATTCTTTCGAGATAAATTTCAGACACAGGACTTTCAAACTTTGAATAAAAGCGTTCATGGATTCTTTCGAGATAAGTTTCAGACTCTTAACCTTCAAATTTTGAATAAAAGCGTTCATGGAGTTCTGCGCCATTTTTAGTTGTATTTTGAAGGAATTAGTTGAATGGTACTGGAGGCCTCACTGCCGTTGTCTGATATGCAATCAGAGATAATAATTAGATAATAAATGAATAAATTTATTTTATTTTTTAATACTTAAATTTTATTATAAATTATAATATTATTTGATTCATATATGAATATAAATTTTATTTAAAATTTTGATTTATTTTAAAATAATTTAATATATTTTTATTTATTTTTACTTATTTATAAAAACCCAATAATTGAAATTATTCATTTATTTAACTCTCATCATGTGTATAAACTCCGCATGATAGCATATGATGTATTCGGAACAACTGGTGTTAGCAATAATCTAAATGTGTGAAATATTATTCTACTTAAAAATTATTAAAAGATATTTGTAGGAATTTGTGGAAATAGACTATATAGAAGTCATTAGAGTGGACATTCCATTTGCTGATTATTATGGATAAAAAAATTAGGCGATTTCATAAGCTACAATAATTATGATTAATTGTGAAAACATACACACTCATATTAAAAGATACAATTAATATTTCAAAATCATCCTCTTTATTTGTAAACAATGCACAAACACATCATAACTAAAAATATAATATGCCAACATCTAAGTTCAAACCCCAAAATTGGTATAAAAATAGTAGATATTAACTTGATAAAACCTTGTATTAATTTAAAAGGGTTGTGCCAAAGTAATTAACTAAGTCAAACAAAATTGCAAAGTTTTGTTTTTGGATTGAACATATTTTTAGAATAACTAAGACATAATCTAAAGCCTTTTCTATATAGGCATTTCATACAATTCTATAAGTAGTTTGTTTTACAAATTTATCCAACAAAAACAGTGATCTGAATTACATAAACCAGTCATCAAGGCACACTATCCTGAACTTCCCACCCCTTAGTAGAGCGAGGGGAGCCAATATCTTCAACTTCTGTGGGAACAAGATCCCGACCCATTGTGTCTTCTGCTCACTGATCTTCATGCAATGAATTCATTGAACCATGATTATTTGAGGCCAGAGAGAGTGAATCCAAATGTTGGAGATAACCAAAGACCATAGTTGTTGGCATTCAACTTGCAATGTATCAACCCTCTACTTCTGGACTAAGAGAAGATTCATAATATTTTGCTACATTGGTGGTACTACCCTACTTCATGTCTGAAAGATTTGAGGAAATATGCAAAAGGAATTATTGTTCGCCTAAGTGATATTCTCATGCTGTCAAAATATTTTCCTAGATTCTTTCCAATCTGAGCTATCTATTTCTGTCCAAGAGAAACTATGCACCAAACCACATATAGAAGGATTAGAGCATGCTATCCCCAACCAAAAATAAGAAAGGGGAAAAAGCGATTATGTGTAAACATAACTATAACATAAAAACTATCACCATAGACTAGCATATATATATATATATATATAGAGAGAGAGAGAGAGAGAGAGAGAGAGAGAGAGAGAGAGAGAGAGAGCATGAAGACCATTTTCATTTGGAATCATCTTGTACTTGAACATTTATGTGGGGTAAAAGGAGGTCTCCCCCTCGAAGAGGCTTATTATCTGAAATTCTCTCTTTTTCAAGGCGTTCAGTACTTATTCTGAAGTTTTTCTATGCTATACTGTGTAATATATCAGATATAAAATGTATACAGAACATAAATAAAATGCAAGTATTGGCAGAATAACAACAATATAACCAGAACATTCACTATAATAACATTGAAATGATGTAAGAATAACAACAGAAATAACACTTTGAATCTGAAAGCAATGTTCATGGGCCTCTTCGAGGGGGCAACCTCCAGTTGAACATAGCTCTATTACAATAATATCCAAGCTAGGGTTCTCATACCCTCGACTCCTATTTATACTAAAAAGAAGCATCTAGAGGAAGATCCTTCTAGAAGCGAAAGCTTCTATTAGGTCTTCTTACATCCGCCTTATTCTATTTTATTGAAAGGCCTTATTAATATTGACCTTTATTATATCCGAATATATTGTTCTACCTATGTGCGGGTTAGGACCCTAACATATTGATATTTGGTTCTTAACATATGGTATCAGAGCTCAAGGTCTTGGGGTTTCGCTGCTACATCTGAGACATTGTGGCATTTTCGCTATAATTATTTTTCTACAACGATTAAGAAGGAACGGCTTGGAGGATATTTAGTAGACGGATCAAGGTACATTGGGTTAAAATTTCATCTCCTGAGGCCTTATACTATCAGAGATATGACCTTTGTAAGATAGGGTTATGGAATCATCCTGAATTTAGCCATTGCGGAATTTTCGCTATAAAATGTTTTCTGTAACGTTTTAGACCCTAAAATACGGAGGATATTCTCATAAATTAGTAAGGTATTTGTGGTATCAATTTTAGCTTCTGGGTCATCTTACATTTGTAGATACACCTTGTGGAATATAAGGTATCTGACTAGTCCTATTGACTAGTCTCAAGCAGGTGTTTCGAGTAAAACAATCATAAATTCTTTCTAGAGTATCCAAATTGAGTGAGACCAGTTGCATTGGATAATGGACAACCCGTAGTAGTCCGCGTACGAGTTTCAGATTTTATATCAATTATTTTGTGCAGGGCACGCTATACAAGTGAGATCTCCTGGAAAGGAAAAAAATAAGCAAGTTGTGGGGAAGTTACCATAAATTACACTTGGCACATCCAATTTTGATTAGACCTATGGCATTGAAGAGAAGAAATATCAGAGACCTGTAAAAAATAAAATTTCATGCTCAGAAGGGCCAAAATTTTGGAGATACAATAAAAGAAAAATTGTCTAGCATAACCACCTCAAAATCAAGGTTTAAAGTGATACTTGGCTAACATGCCACCAAAAAAGGGAACTTCTACACCAAATAAGCCTCCAAAAAATCCTACTTAGACTCTTGATGAAGGTGAAGAAATGCGTAGGGACATAAATGATTTACAAAAGAAGACAATAACAAAAGATGAACTACAAGAGATGATGGATTCAACAGAAGCTAAGTTTGAGGCAATAAATACTAAGATGGACACTTTAAAAGGGGAGATCATGGAAGGATTGAAAAATTTCCTAATAGAGAGGACACCTGAAAGTGAAAATGTATCCCATGAAATTCATGATGAGGACAAAAGGAAGCTGAATCAAGAATGGAGAAACTCCAAATTTGGGTTGAAGACCAACCACGTTCCTAAGATCGATATGAGGAAGTTTGATGGCAAAGACCCTGTTAGCGACCAAAATATAATGAACTTTTGAGAGCGTTTTGTATCTCTCTTTGTTTGAATTTTTGCTTTATTCATCCTTTTGGCCAGTGTCTTAACCTCCACTTCTTCATCAACCTCCTGGTGATTACTTTTGCCCAATATCCTTTGTCTTCGTTCCCTTAACCTGCAAATAAATGGTTAGTAATCTTTTCTGAAGTTTTTCATATAAATAATATTTTTCTAAACTATTTTATAGTTTATGAATTATATTATTATATATTTATTTCAAAAAAGGGTGCGTGCTTAAATAATATTAAGTTATCCTAGTTATCAAAGGTCAAACATATGACAAACCTCAAGTACATTTAACAAGCCAAAGCTACATGTCAAAACCTAAGCTATAAGTCTTATCTACTTGTTATACTATCCTACATGCTAGTTGTGTCTCTAATTTCTATGATAAGCCAAGCCACATGCTAACTCACAAGTCGATGCAAAGCTATGAAAATCCATGAATTAAGTCATATTTCAAAGCACAAGTCTCCCTAAGCCTTATCGTATATCAGATCACAATCCTAAACTTCTTCTTTAGGTTGATTCCATGAGTCAAGCACAAACTAATTCATTTTCCACGCAACACATCAAATTCTAGTGCATTAAGCCATGGGATATGTCATATGCTTAAAGCCATGAGTCATACCACACAACGTCCAGGTCCAAGCCACGGATTCATCCATAGTTCCAAATCACAGGTCAAACTAAGCCACGAGTTAAAGGGTTAAGCGCAAACATTGAGCTCTGATATTAATAGGAGATGGTTAATTTTTACATTATTTCATTCCATTTGTAAAAAGGTTAGGCTTAGAAATAACCAAAAATTCCCTTCGCAGAAGACCCAGGAACTTGTATCAGGTATGTGTAGTAAAAACATATTCATCAATGGAGTTTTAAGAATCGGATCCAACTACCAATTATGAATCAAGTTTTGGGTATTGGAGTAGTGGATACCTTGAATGAAAATCTTGCCTTATGCGCATTCAAAAACATTGGGTCGTGATATAAATCCATGAGGGAAGACCACAATTCATTTATGGGCATGTTGACATTGTTTAAAGGCTGGATTTCTATTATCTACGCAGTCAGTTTTATTCAAAGGCCAAGTACATTCTTAAGCCCCTATCGTATGGCTTGCTTAGCACATTGATTCATGATCAAGCCCTGCAGATCAGATAAGAAGATACCCATGCCATTGCAATTTTTAAACAAGCTTAAGATTTTGATTGCCTTGGAGAGGATCTAAAAGTGAAAGCTATCAGAAAAATTTCAAATCAAGCTTTCCTGGCTGTGCACAAGAGTAAGTACAGTGGCAATGTGTGAGTGTAAATACAATAGCAGAAAATAACTATTATGTACATGAAGAATTGCAGCAGTTTCAATCAGAAAAATGAAGAATGTTCTGGAGATGGTAAATTTGTAGAAGCTACCATTGTAACAAAGAGAAAGAGGACCTTCACTAAGTTCTCGGTTATCCACAGAGTACTTGGATAACAGAAGACATAATACAACAACTATTCATTGACTTCTTGTGTCAAATTCAACAATTGCCAAACATGGCATTGATCCATTTTCTTATGATATTATGGCATGTTTCATGTTCATGATTTCAATCTTTTCACTTGCTGAATGCAGAGCATTATGCCACTGTATTAGTTTTCAGATTGCTAAAGCATTCCTTTTCGGTGGCTATTTTAGTTTGCACAGCTGTCCTTAGCCACCGAAAGCAGAGCTTTCGGTGGCTTACATGGTAGAATTTTGGCTCACAAGCCACCAAAAGCATAGAGATAGGCATAATGATGGTATTTTCGCTCAGATAAAATGTTTTCGCTACCAAATCATTTGAGGAAGATTCTAAATGAATTATAAAGTTAAAAGAGATATAGATCACTCTCTCTTTTAAGTTTTAGAAGTCGATGCAAAGGATATAAAGGCTGAAGAGTTTTTCTATTTTTAGTTAAGATATTGCCCAGCTGTCAAAGGGAAATCTCAAGAGCCTTGCCATCACCTTGAAGGTTGTTGAGTGTGTCAAAGATTTCTGAAGCTACCGAGGAATGTTGAAGATCACATATTATGATTAGGATTCGATTCCTTTGAGTTAGGATCTAATCCTATGACTTGAGAACTGTTTTGATTTTATTCTATATTTAGTATTTTTTATCCGATTTTTCAGGAGTTGGGAACTATTTGTAAAGGCTATAAAGCCAAGAATATTTGATGAACATAGGGTTCGACTTTGGAGACTCTTTCAGACTTTGTGCTCAAGCTTCTTTTTCCATTACTTGTTCAGATTCTCATCTTCTTATCTAGTCCGTACTTGCACTTGAATGTTATATTCATGTATTTCACATTTGTCTAATGCCTGATAGATGTCATCCTGTCTTTGCATTGATGATTTAGAATTGTAAGTATTATTTACTTATTGTAATCAACCATTCATATATGTTTATTGTATGATTCTACTGGTATAGTAAGAATTCTCCACACATCCACTTATTTACAAACTCTCTGAATAGTAGTAGTTGAAAGCCTTGTCAATCTAAGTTTGTTTATGCATTTCTTGAGTGAGTGAGGTTTGATTTAGTCATCTGACTTGATCCATTTGAGTGAATCATTGCAATATTAGTTAAGTTACCAGGCATCTCTGAGATACAACCTAGGAGAGTTTCCTGGAGTGATAACAAACCCAATCACATGGATACTTCAGATGGAGCAATTCTTTGATCTACATAATGTGCCACATACACAAAAGGTACGAATTGCTTCTTTATATTTAGAACCAATCAATTTGTATGGTATCAATGG
>ML819955.1:44096-64746 GCA_009831015.1 Picea engelmannii | reverse complement strand
ATCCTAGTTCAAACTATATTGCCAGAACTTGAAGAGGAAGGAAAAATCATATTGGAGCCTAAAACCATCACTGACACAAGAATTTTCCAGCTGAGGAATAGATCCATTTCAGAGTATCTCATTAAATGGAGGAAACTACTGACTGAAGATCCCACTTGGGAAGATGAGTATTTTATATAGAAGCATCCAAAGTTATTCAAATGTTGCGGACAACACTTGTCTCAAGGGGAGGGGCATGTTAAGCCCTAATATTGGCTCATTACCCCTTAATTGGGGCATATTACATTAGTAATGTTATTTTATTTATGTCGGATTTATTCCTTTAGGTGTAATTATACCTCCTAGTCTCCTATATATACCAAGGAGACATTTTCATTTGAAATCATCTTGTACTTGAACATTTATGTGGGGTAAAAGGAGGTTTCCCCCTTGAAGAGGCTTATTATCTGAAACTCTCTCTTTTTCAAGGCGTTGAGTATTTATTCTGAGGTTTTTTTATGCTATATCGATATTTGGTTCTTAACAAGGATTCCTTCACACTTCGACACTTTACACTTTGCGATTTCAAAAGTTAGCACTTCCTTTCTTTCGTTTCCCAATTCCTGATTCTCTGCTCTCATCCAATCGACGACCCATGAATTTCCTCAATCCATTGGTCCAGATCTTCACAGTGCTTTATCCGACGATCACTGTCTCTCCTCCTCCTTAGATTACAATTTCTTCCAACTTAGAAGATTTTCTAAGTATTCAAAGGCTTTGACCTTTGTTCCTCCTACGATTTTGTCTCTTGGACCTCGTCTACACTTCTGGAAAGCATTGTCCCTTCTAAGCTTTCTCGCCAATGTAATGGTAAATCCGCTATCTCTTCTGATCTTTTGACTTCGTTCAAATTCTCAAAGGGTTTCAATCCTTTTGACCTCAAGGGCCTTTCTACTGCACTCTTGGAAGTCTTGTGCTCGTCCTCCTGAGCTTTTAGACAACATTTCCCAATGTTATCATCATTGTTTTCCTATTTTCCATCATTGCTGCCAATATGCCATCGTCGTTGTTGTTCTTGCCATCAATGACAAGCACACTCTTCCTGTAAATATGCCAACAATGTCCCCCTTTGGCATTGATGGAAACCATGAAAGGCTACACTATTCTTCCTAGACCTCCAACTATAGCAGACCACACCTTTTTCTCCCCCTTTGACATCAATGTCAAAGAGAACTGAGAGTGACTATGTTCTCCCCCTGATTATATATACTATGAGAACTCTCCCCCTGATAAGATAGTCTATTTTAACTTGATAACAGAGACACACCCAACTTCTGGCATAGATACTCAAACTGAGCTTTCGCAAGCGGTTTAGTGAAGATATCGACAATATTATCTTTGGATGGAATATAATGCAAAGAAACAACAGTGTTGATAACCTGTTCCCTCAAGAAGTGATACTTGATTGCTATATCTTGGAGTGAAATACAAGATTCTTTGACACACTAATTGCACTAGTATTATCACAATGAATTGGAATTAGTGCAGTATATTTGACCTCCAAGTCTGCAAGTGTCTGAATAATCCACAATACTTGGGTACAACAAGTGGCAACTGCAATGTGTTCATCTTCTGTAGTTGATAAGGAAATGGAACCTTGCTTCTTGCTCAACCATGATATAAGAGAATCGCCTAAGAAGAATGCACCTACACTTGTGCCTTTCCTTTCATCCATGCAATTATCCCAATCAACATCTAAATAGACTGATAATTGAAAATTTTGATTCCTAGGATACCATAGGCCATAGTTCATTGTTCCTTTCAAGTATCTTAATATTCTTTTGACAGCTAGAAAATGACTATGTTTAGGTGCAGACTGATACCTTCCTACCATTCCAACAACATGCATTATGTTTGAACGAGATGTTGTGATGTACAATAGGCTTCCTATCATAGACCTATATGAACTCTGATCAACATCAGGTGAGTCATCATCCTTGCTAAACTTGCATCCAGTGACCATAGGTGTGCTCATAGGTGTAGAATATTCCATTTGAAACCTTTTCAACATTTCTCTTAGATATTTTTCCTGAGAAAGAAATATTCCTTCAGACCTCTAAGTAATTTGCAGACTAAGAAAAAATGACAGTTCCCCTATCATACACATTTCAAATTTAGACTGCATGCCATAAGCAAACCATTGTACCAATTAAGCATTATTACTTTCAAAGATGATGTCATCTACATAGACCAACACAATGAACAAATCATTATCTTCTATTTTGATATACAGATTGCAGTCAAATGTTCCTCTCTTGAACCCTTTTTCTTGAAGATACTTATCCAATCTATAATACCAGGCACAAGGAGCTTGTTTAAACCCATTTAAGGCTTTCTAAAGCTTGCAGACAAGGTTAGGGTTATCTGAAAGTTGGAAACCCTCTTGTTGTTTTAGATAGACTTCTTCTTTTAGATCTTCATTTAGAAAATCTAACTTGACATCCATTTGGTAGACTTTAAACTTCTTACGACAAGCATAGGAAAGAAACATTCTAATAGCTTCTAATATTGCTACGAGCGCAATTGTTTCATCAAAATTCAGTCCTTCTATTTGAGCATACCCTTCGTAGACCAATCTAGCCTTATTTCGTACAATATTTCCTTTCTCATTCATATTATTTGTGTAGACCCATTTGGATCCTATTACATTTTTATTTACTGGCCTAGGAACAAGTTCGCAAGTATCATTCTTTTCAATCTGATCCGGTTCCCCATTCATTGATTTTAACCAATTTACATCCTTACTATCTTCATTAAATTTCTTGGGCTCCACCATGGATATGAAGGCTATATGTGATTGCTTGGTGTCTTTGATTATCCTTCTCCTGGTTTGTACACCTTTGTCTTTCTCACCAATTATTTGAATTACAGGATGATTATTTTGAGTAATTCTGGAGGAAGGATTTGATGTTGATTGTTGTCTTGACTCTTCTTGTCTGGGTGTCTCTTCTCCACTTGATTCATCATCTTCTTGTGACTCTGATATTTGTTTTTCTTCATTTTCATTATTCTCATCATCTTCTTCATCTAACTTGGTGCTTATTCTCTGTTAATCTTTTACAGGAGCTTCTTGACGTAGACCCCCACCTTAGTAGAGTCCACTGACCTCCCGGTCTTCAGATCTCCAATTTCTCGAGCTGAAATGGCTCATCGGTACCTGTTGGAACCTTCAAAAATTAATGACCACATGTCCTTTTCTAAGCTTCACCTGTGCGAACATGCACATGGACGTGAGCCTCCTCTCCACGTGACCACCGACATGACCACAGCCTTAACCCAAAAGGCATGTCGGGTTTCGCGATGTCAGGACTTCTTTTGCAATGCGCCTCGACTCCTCCGACTCCCGAAACCTTGAAATATTGAAATTTCCTTTCCATAAATCAATGATCCTGGTTCTCCCATGATATGATGATCTAGATTGCATCGGGATTTCGTGTATTAGGGATTTGTGAAGTGGTCCTAACCCCTTCTCCAGAAATGAGAAACCATGATGACTGCTTATGCCAGATCGACAATCTTGGGTTCTTGTGATCCAATGCTCTAGATCCTTCCTTCTCTTATCGGGATTTCACAACTCGTGATTCCCAAAAAACAATTCCTCCACACTCCCGACTCCTGAAATACCAATATGTCGGAGTGCCAAATCGATGGCTCATGCTCCTCGGGATCTAACGACTGTTATTTCTCCTGAGCTTGTGAGTGTTGAAAGACACTTGGCCTTATCCTTCCTGTAAATCTACTAGATCTGATGGTCCATGGAAAATCAGTGTTTCTCCCTCCGAGAATTCCAACTAACCGTTCAAGTTCTCAAAGACTCTCGGCTAAACAATTGGCATCTTTCCTCCTGAGCTTGGTTTCTACGAGGTGACTTCGACCCTCGTCCTTCATTTGAACTTTCCAAGTCTCTATCCTTCCTTGAGCTTGATTCTTGCTATAAACTTGAGGATTCTAAGGAATCCTGCAAGCACTCCTTGCGGCCTTCACGATAATTCTTTGATTATCTGATACTTCCCAACTCTGCGCACTCCTTACGACAAAAGTTCTTCAACCGCTCACTTGGTTGGAAAAGTCTAAGAATTTGAAATGCATGTGCACACCTTGCACAGATCTATGCTATACTTGCACTTCTGTTGGTATAAGAACAACTCTATCTCTCCTGAGCTTTGCTGAGGTAAAACTCATAATCTTGTCAACGCACTCCTTGCAGACCTTCACTGCACTCCTTGTAGGAATTCTCAGGGTGAGAAGAAATTGAAACTTATACTCTCCCTCTCACAGACTTCATACATTCAACATGAAATCATACACATAAATCATTGAAAAAAATGCATAATATATCATATAAGAAAACTGTAAACATACCATTCAATAGATGCAAATAGTAACCATAACAACACCATGAAATTGGATTAAATCCTTCTTTATTAATTCAAGTTCTTTTGTACATGGTTTCTATAGCAACAACTATTTTCTCAAACAACTTCTACAATATTTGTTCTTCTCTTCTCTCCTATGCTCTCTTTCTCTATATCTTCTACTCTTACAATTGAGAATAATCATACAATCCATACAAGGGAGATTTCTTGATTTTTCCCTCCTACTACTCTAAGATTATCTTATCAAAATTAAAGACTACAACTACTTTACATTTATTACATTAAATGCCTCCAACCGACAGATGAGATCAACGCTCAAGATCTGCATTACAATCCCCAAAACATTTAAGAACAATTACATCCTCCTAGCTATTACATTAATGTTTCATCTTTTAAATTTAAATGTCTTCAAAATGCGCACTGGTGCATATCCAACTGTCCTCCACTTGCGCTTGCTGGCGATGCTCCTGCATCATACTCCTTCGGCTGAAAAATTCATGGAATCCTATCCATGAGCTCTTGCACCATTTTTCCATGTTTATGGATATATTCTTCACTTTCCCAACTGACATCCTCAATCGGGTGTCCTTTCTACTTTACCAAATATTCAAAATATGTCTTTGTCATGGTCATCTTACCAATTCTCTGATTAATGATCTTTTCCATCTCTGACTTTTCAGCTACAGGCATATGTTTGACCCACTAAAATTCCTTTTGATTCTCTTCTCCTCTTTCTTCATCTTCTTTGTAAGGGTACAAATCTACTATGTTAAATATGGGTGATATGCCCACATCATCTGGAAATTCTATTTCATAAGCATTGGCCTCAATCTTTCTGAAAATTTTACACGACCCTATCATTTTCATCTTCAAATTATTATATGTTCCCCTTGGGAACCTTTCTTTCCTTATATGTGCTAAGACCAAATCTCCCACTTCGAATTGAATCTCTCTCATGTGCTGGTCTACTATGCGCTTGTATTCCTGGTTGGAACTCTGCAACCGCTCTTTAATCTTAATGTGGAGTTACTGCATCTCTACTGCAAAATCTTTCGCTCCAACACTCCTGCACACTCATTCTTCTCTAAGTCTCTCAAATCAGATACTCCTCTTGGCTTCATTCCATACATTTTCTAGAATGGGCTCTGTCATGTGCTCCGGTTAGGTGAGTCACTATATGAAAATTCCTCTTGCGGCAAAATCTGATCCCATCGACTATGATGTTCAACTACTAAACTCCTCAATAAGTCCCCCAAACTCGGATTTACTACCTCAGTATGTCCATCCGTATGAGGGTGATATGCTGAGCTAAAAGATAGATTTATCCCCAGATTTTTCCATAGTGTCCTCCAGAAATGATCAACAAATTCGATATCTTTTTTTGAAACAATACTCTTTGGTAAACCATGAAGTCGAACAACTTCTTTGAAAAACAAATTTGCAATGTGTGTTGCATCACTAGTTTTCTGACATGGAATAAAATGTGCCATTTTTTAGAATGTGTCAACTGCCACGAATATGGAATCACAACCTCTCTGTGTCCTTGGAAATCCTAACAAAATATCCATGCTTACCACATCCCACAACCTCTCTAGTATTGGAAATGGTTGATACAACGTTGTATTTTGTCTTCTCCCCTTTGTGTGCTGGCAAATTCTACATTTTTTCACAAACTTCTTGACATCCTTCCTCATCCCTAGCCAATAATACAAATTGTTCAGTTGCGCAAATGTTTTTTCATGGCCGAAATGTCCAACCAATCCCCCACTATGTTTTTCCTTCAAAATGTTTTCTCTCATGGAACTCTTTGGGATACACAACTGATTTCCTTTGAACAACAATCTATCCTGAATCAAGCATTTGATCCATTGGATTATGTCTCTCAGAACAGGATTCTCACATGCTTCACAGGCATCCTTTAAATCTGAATCATCTCTGTACATTTCCTTAAGGCTATCAAAACCTAAGGTCTTCACACGAAACTCTTGCAGAATCAATCATTTCCTACTCAATGCATCAACAACCTTCTTAGCATTTCCAGAAATGTGCTTTATAACAAAAGTAAATTTTTGCATAAATTCAACCCATTTTGCATGTTTTTGTTTCAGTTTATCCTGTCTGGTTATAAACTTTAAGGTCTGGTTGTCTCTATACAAAACAAACTCTTTTGGAACCAGGTAGTGCCTCCATTTCTTCAGCGCTTGTATGACTACACAAAACTCCTTATCATACATGGAATAATTTCTTTTGGCATCATTTAGCTTCTCACTAAAGTATGCAATTGGTCTATTGTCTTGACTTAAGACTACTCCAATCACAAATCCACTTGCATCGCATCTCACTTGAAATGTTTTACTAAAATCTGGAAGAACCAGAACTGGTTGTCCAGTTATCTTCCCTTTCAATAAATTGACACTTTTCTCTACTTCCTCTGTCCAATGAAAAGATTTATGTCTCTTCTTGACTGTGTCCATCATTGGTGCACAAATTCCACTAAAATTCTTAATGAAATTTCTGTAAAAACTGGATAGTCCATGGAAGCTTCTGACTTCAAATATATTCCTTGGCGACGACCACTCTTTGATTGATTTTACCTTTTCAGGATCCATGTTCAAATCATTTGAAGAGATCAAGAAACCCAAATAAATGAGTTATGTCTTCATGAAAGACGACTTCTTCATATTTATCATCAACTTCTCTTTCTGCAACCTCCTCATTACTAGAGTTAAATGTGTCAAATGTTCCTCCTCAGTCTTACTGAAGATCAATATATCATCAAGATACACAATTACAAACTTCCCAATGAAATATTTCAAGACTTCATTCATCAATCACATAAAAGTACTTAGCGCATTCGTCAAGACAAATGACATGACAAGCCATTCATACAGTCCTTCATTCATCTTGGATGTTGTCTTCCATTCATCACCTTCCCTCATTCTAATCTGATGATATTTGCTTTTCAAATCGATTTTTGAAAAAACATTTGCTCCACTCAAGAAATCCATCAAGTCATCCATCCTAGGTAAAGGAAATCTATACCTGATGGTGATTTTGTTTATAGCCCTCGAGTCTGTACACATTCTCCATCCACCATTCTTCTTCGGACTTAACACTGTAGGTACAATGCATGGACTCAAGCTTTCTCTAATCAACCCCTTGTCCATCCGTTTCTAGACTTGTTTCTTAACATCTTCATTCTCCTGTGACGTCAGTTTATACACTGATTTGTTTGGTAAACTCGCTCTTGGTATAAGGTCAATGTGATGACTTATACTCCCGATGGGTGGAAACAAACAAGGTAAATTGTCGATCACTGTATCAGCGAAATTCTTCAGCATTTCCTGAATCTCCTCAGGTAGATCATCTATTGAGGTATTGGTCAATATGACTCTAGGTTTTCTCACCACAACAAAATGCATTTCTTCATCTTTCTTGACTTCATCTAGAAGTTCCTTCCCACTCATGAGAAGTAGAGTATTGCTTGTTTCTTCTTTCACCTTCTTGTCTTCATTTGGGAGCAAAATATGTGTCCTACCATTCTTCTCCAAGGTGTATGTGTTCTTTCTTCCATCATGAATAACATTTTTGTCATATTGCCATGGCCTTCCCAACAAAATATGATAGACATCCATGGGAATTACGTCACATAAGATCTCATCTCTGTATCTCCCTATCTTAAATTCAACTAAACATTGTTTAGTTAAAGTTACTTGATGTCCTTTTTGAAACCACGAAACCTTGTATGGGCTTGCATGTGAAACTGTCTACAATTCCATATTTTCCACTATCTCCGTGGATACTAGATTATCCGTGCTTCCACTATCAACTATCACCTTGCATACCCTATCCTTGGTCTTGAAAGTAGTCCTAAATAAATTGTTCCTCTGGACTAGATTCTCCATCTCTTTCTCTGGATTCAAGAGAATTTTCCTCATCATTAAGGATATTCCACCTTCTGCATCTTCAGCCTCAACATTTCGCCTCTGCTCTTCTAAAATGTGAGCTTTTCCTTCTCCATCTCTTTTTCTATCAGGACATTCAAAATATTTGTGTCCGATCTTTACATAGACAAAACACTTTATTTCACCTCCTCTGCCTCTTCCTCTTCTTCTTGCTCGAGGAAAAGTGTTCCTATCGGCATACTGTCCTCCTTGTGAGATCTTCCCCTTTCTGGGTAGTTATGAGGTTTCTTTTCTTCATCCTTGGGCTTCTGTACTATGTCCTGTGCAACTTCTTTGCCTCTGCTCTGAATTCTATCTCTGCCCCTTTGACCTTGATTTCGGGCCAATTTCACTTCTGCCTTTGAAGCAGTCTAATAAGAATCTTCTACATTCCTGATTGTCACCATGCTCATCTAATCCTGAATCTCTGCTCTCAGGCCATTCATGTATCTGGCGAATTTTCCATCATCACTCTCATGATGACTAGCTCTGATGTTTAACCTGTAAAATTCCTCAGTGTATTCCTTCATTGTCATCCCTTTCCGTCTCAAATTCTACATTCTTCAGAACAAATTAATTTGGTAATCCTTGGGTATGAATTTGGATTTCATCTTGGTAACCATCCTATCCCATCATTTAATTATTTGTTTTCCTTTGCAATGCCTATCAGCCTGCAGTTCATCCCACCATAGTGTTGCATGCCCTTTCAATCTAGTGACAACGTGCTTTACTTTCTTATCTTCTTCGATATCCTTATAGTCAAAGTATTTATCTAGAGCTCTAAACCAATCCAACAGCTCCTTAACATCCAAGTTGCCTTCATACATCGGGATGTCCATTTTATCTCTGGAACCTATTCTTGCAACAACATTGAATATATGTTCCTCTGCAATATCTTCAGCTACAAATTCTTCTTCGTCTCTAGCTTTGTTCTCACTTTTGGCCTCATTGATATCTTTTATCAGGTGTTCACCTCTGTGTTGTCTCCATAGCATCCAATCGAGAAGAAAGTTCTCTCATGTCCCTTTCCACGAGTGGATCGAGCATGGGTCTCTCTTGACATCTTCTCGGCGACATTGCTTCAATCTGTCCACGCATAATTCAATCACAACTGTCCTCTGTCTTCCCTCTACAGAAAACAAAATTCGTTATCTTTGATACCACCTGACGCAGACCCCCACCTCAGTAGGGTCTGTTGACCTCCCGGTCTTTGGATCTCCAATTTTCTGAGCTGAAATGGCTCCTCAGTCTATGCTGGAACCTTCAACACTTAATGACCATAGGTCCTTTTCTAAGCTCTACCCGTGCGGACATGCACTTGGACACGAGCCTCCTCTCCACGTGACCACTGGCATGACCACAACCTTAACCCAAAATGCGCATTGGGTTTTTTGATGTTGGGACTTCCGTTGTGAGGCGTCTAGACTTCTCCGACTCTCGAAACCCCAAAATACCAAAATTTCCTTTCCATAGATCAACAGTCCTGGTTCTCCCACGATTTGATGGTCCAGATCGCATCAGGATTTCACGTATCGAGGATTTGTGAAGTGTTCCTCTCCCCTTCTCCTGAAATGCGAAACCGCGATGACTGCTTATGCCAAATCGATAGTCCTGGGTTCCCATGATCCAATGCTCCATATCCTTCCTTCTCTTATCTGGATTTCATGACTTGCGATTCTCGAAAACAACTTCCTCCACACTCCCGACTCCCGAAATATCGATATGTCGGAGTGCCAAATCGACGGCTCACGCTCCTCGGGATCTAACGACTGTTATCTCTCCTGAGATTTTGAGTGTTGAAAGAAACTTGACCTTATCCTTCCCATAGATCTATTAGATCTGACAGTCCATGAAAAATCAGTGTTTCTCCCTCCGAGAATTCCAACCATTCGTTCAAATTCTCAAAGAATCCCGGCTAAACAATTGGCGTCTTTCCTCGTGAGCTTGGTTTCTGCAAGGTGACTTCGACCCTCATCCTTCCTTTTAACTTTACAAGTCTGTATCCCTCCATGAGCTTGATTCTTGCTGCAAACTTGAGGATTCTAAGGAATCCTACACGCACTCCTTGTGGCCCTCACGATAATCCCTGATTATCTGATACCTCCCAACTCTGTGCACTCCTTGCGATAGAAGTTCTTCAACCGCTCACTTGGTTGGAAAAGTATAAGACTTTGAAATTCCTGTGCACACCTTGCATGACTCTGTGCTGTACTTTCACTTCTATTGGTATAAGAACAACTCTATCTCTCTTGAGCTTTTCTGAGGTAAAACTCAGAATCTCGTCAACGCACTCCTTGCGGACCTTCACTGCACTCCTTGCAGGAATTCTCAGGATGAGAAGAAATTGAAACTTATTGTTGAGTCTTAGTTTTGACACTTCTAATGCCCTATATTACCCTCTATCTGAGCCTATTATACCTATGTTATGTGTATCTAATTGACCGTTTCCTCCATAAATACACTTAATGACCTTGCTCATGTGCATAGAGAGGTAACTTATGGTTACGACATGATTTGTTTAGTTTTGTTGAGTTAATTCAATTAAAATGGTTGATTTTTTATGATCCTAATCACTTTGACTCTTAAGCAGCATGGTCCAGTACCCAGTCTATTTTGGTACCAGCCTGTGTTAATCCGGTACTAGACATAATTCATATTTTTTGAATGTTTCTAGAAGAAAATCGAGCTCATGGGTTTTGTCCAGAGCAATGTTTACATGTTGACACGTGAGACATGATTCACCCATATCACATGTGTGGACCTCCAGCTCAGGGGGAATGATTCTACCAAAATTAGCAAAAAAACTCAAACTGCCAACTTGCACCTCGATTTCCATGCATATGGTATCATATATAGAAATTATAATACATGGGTCTTGTCCATAATATGAAAAATTGAGTAAAGCGAGGGAAGGTTTTATAAATTAGAATTTTTTTTGGAGGTATGGGTGGGGGATTAACTCGAATCTACCCAAATTGTTAAAAAAACACAGATTTTTGGGATTTATCCTAAAATTGTAAAAAATGTTTTTTTAGTTTGGGGATTTGGTTTCATCCATTCCTCCATGGTTTTTGTGTATAAATAATACCTCATAGGTATGAGTAGGGAGGAATTATTATGCTACAATATTGGTTCTTGAAGAAAGAAGAATTGTTATGTTGTAGGGTTGATTCTTGAAGACTGTGGATTGTACCTCTGTTTTTCTCAAGTAATGATATAAATTGCAGTTCATGAAATTGATGTGTGTTATCGGGCCTTCCGTTCTGTAAGTTTGTTTTAAATCTACCTTGTTGGTACGGCAAGGGTCCATCGACCCAACCAAGGTAATCTTCTTTGTATTTACTGTATATATAATTCTAGGTTGTGTATGGATAAAATCATTTTTGTTTTTATCATAAACATCTAACTTTATTTATGTTTTTCTTTAGTAAACATTTGACAAAATACAATAAAGATGTGTGGAAATTATGAGTGAGTGAGTGAGCATTTTTGGAGTGCAATATATATTTCTGGAGTGTAATATGGATTTATGAGTGCAACATAGATTCTTGAGTGAGCATTTGTTATTCCTGTATGCGTGTGTAGACAATCATTTGGTAGATTTAATGTTATAGTGTTGTTTCCATTTTGCATATTTAAGAACGGTTTGGATCTCTATCTTTCACTGTACATGAACCTATAATGGAGCATCCTACCATACTAAACTTTCTTTCATAGATTTAAATTAGATTTCACCTTGCAAACACTTGCACAATCAAGACCTCCATCTCTCACCTTACATGTGCCTAAAGTGGAGTGTCTTCCTTCACATGTGATTTCCTCTAGCATTGATTGATGTTTTCCTTTGAGCATGTGCAGAGTATTGGTTGTTTTAATTGCTACAGGGAACAAGATCTGATTTTATCTCTTCATTTCACGAGCCATCAATGAACAGGTCCATCACCTAAGCAAGAGTCTTTTCAATTAAGTATTTGTATGAGAGTTTTATTATCAGTTTTCTCTTCCAAGTTTGAAGTTGTGTGAAGAATTTGGATATTCTAAAACAGAGTCTTAGTTGTTGTTAAGAGTAGTAGCTACAGGTAACTAAGTCAAAGTCCATCTTTCCACGTTATGAGCTTGTAAATGGACAAGGCATTATCTAAGCAAAACCTTTTGAGTGCATGATTGCAAGTTTTGCTTTCTAATTTATGAATTGTGTGAAGAGTGTTATCTTTGAAGTGTGAAAACAAAGTATTGGTTTTTATATGGTTTTCTTGATTGAATTATACTCATCAGACATAGGAACCTATCTATTATAGGCACATATAGTGCATCAACGCTACTGATTACAAATCTAGGTTGATAATTTATGTTTGGTAATATATTATGCAAATAATTACACCAACATTTTGGCACCGTTGTCGGGGAGTTGTAAACGGTAATAGGTAGTATTTGAACCAGATTGCTTTAATGGTTTTGGATTGGTTTTATAGATGGCCTAAGGGCAGAGAGAAGATGATAAGACATGTGGAAAGAGCCCACACATCCACTTTGGTGGGGTTTCTCCAAAGTTAGGTTGTCCTCTTCTTTTAATTCAAGTGTGTTTTTCCTTATTTTATGCAAAATTGTGTTTTCATGATGAGCTAACTTGTGTGAATAGATAACCTGGTGACAGTAGGGTCCCAGTAACACAAGGAGTTCAAGCTTGGTGTGTTTTGTTTTTGCAAATAGTTTTAAAATTTAGATCTTTAATGATAAATCATGTTTGGGGTGCTGTAAGAACCCCCCAAGTACTAAGTTGTGTTGCGAGACAGGGATCATCAACCAACTAGAGTTATTCAAGGATGATCAAGAAATTGAAGAATGTTCCTCCAAGAACTTTCTCGCATTCTAGCAGCAGTTGGAATATCCGCCTCTCAGGAAGAGAATATCTTGACAACAGTTAAGAATTTAGTTGTCTCTCCACAGGAAAATTTAGAAGTCCCATCGGATTCCTCTTGTCAATTTGTTGAGGAGAATAAAGAATCATGGATAGAATTCAATGGAGAGAAACCAGTGGAACCTGAGATTGAGGAGTCCTTAGCATGCCTCTCAGTAGATCCTATATATACTCCAAAGACCAATCATATTTAAGAGGATAATCTACATAGCATGGTAGAGGAAGACATTCAGTGTGACCTAAACAAAGAAGAGAAACAAGAATATAGTCATCTTATTGAAATATGGTTTCAATTAGTTATTAGGTCACACCACTCTTTTATTTTTCATTATTGCTTGATCTCATCATCAAAGCGGTTGGTCCTTCATACTCTGGTATGCATTAAAATTTATCTTTTAAACCTGAGTATGGCTGTATTTATAACCCTGTTACGCACATGGCTTCATTGGAAGTATTCCTATACTTGAAGGACATTTTCTATTGTTCAAATAGAGTAGGATAGGTAAATAAATAAATAAATGTTTCACATAAGTACAATGCAACCTATCTTTCATACTTTTCATAAATGGGAATGTCAAAAGATAATAAAGAAATCAGTTTAAGATCTTTTGTTCCTATAATAGATTTCTTTTTAAAAGTTATGATGATTTTGTTTGGAATCTTATGAGAAGGGAATCTCTTCATCCTCCGAATGCACACATAATACTGGAAGGGTTTCAAAAGTGGAGAAGGCATCCATATCAACGGAATATAACATTTAAGGGAGTGCTTCATGACCTGTTTCTTCAAAATTCTTCTTTTTCCTTAAAGTTGTTAAAAATGATGCATTCATGTTTTATATTTACCTATCTATTTTAAGACCGATATTTCACAAGGATGATCGATTAAGTGATCTTTTAATAGCAGTTTAAGCTGAATGTTAGGTCCAAACTATTTTATTCATAGCTAATAATTCAACTTTTGACATTTTCCCTAAATTTTCTATTTTTAAGCATGAATAAAAATCAAGTTTTAATTAGTTCTATTGGTTTGTTTTTAGCAGGTGTTCACAACTCTCTGAGCAACCCTTTTTTTAGCATCTCACATTATTTGCATGAGGCCATGCAAAAACTTAGGCATGGGGGAGTGGTTTATGAAACCTTCATATTCTTTTGCAACTTCCGTCGGTGAGGCCAAATCAACATGTTTAGTGCTAGGATTTGATAGTCATTTCCAGAATTTCGGTACCATTCTATTTCGGTACTGCAGAATTGCATTCATCCGGTACTGCAAACAATGTTTGTCTCTACGTTGATCCAATACCAAAGGAGAAAGTCTGCATTCATCTGGTACTGAACAACATTACTGTGCTCATCTGGTACTGTGCTCATCTGGTACCGATGGTCGCCTGTGTGCTCATTCGGTACCAAAGGACGAGGTATGTGCTATTCCAGTACTGAACCACAACTCTGCGCTATTCCGGTAATGAAGCAAAACCCTACATCCATACGGTACTTAGGTGATCCGGTACTGGTAATAAGGTGATCTAATCATATATTCAAGTTTTGTTGCTCGATAATCACTAGGACATATAAATTGAACATTTTTCGTTTTACTAAAGGAATTAGACTAATTATGCAGTAAACATATGGATACTCTCAATTATTGCATGCTCCCTACCATGAACTTCTGCAAGCCCTCATATACATCTCGTCACTCTGTTTCTACCCCCCATTAATTGTTTTTGTTTTTCTATTCCGGTACTGCAGAAACCTGCTCCATTACTTATCTGGTATTGATTCCAAATTGATATGATATTTTTCATGTGCTTAACATTGTTTTCACTTTAGGTAATCAGAGGTATGGGCTAATCTCTTCATGTTCTTTCTACCAAGGATCATTTAAGTCTTGTGTTCAATTGTTTTTACTCTCATATGCATCTTCCTCCTACATTTCTACACTCAACCCTAAATGAATCATCCTTGCTATCCTTTAAGAAGATATTTTCACATTTAGCTCTATATGATAATGGGTGCACTTGTCTTATTACCTCATCATATTGAAGAAGTGATTGCTAATTAAAATATCCATTGAAAAGTGGTAACACCATTATGTCAAATACTAACCTAGTTGATTCAAACAAGTTTTTATCCAAGTTTATCTTTACAAGTTTTTCTTGGGAGGTATTGATAAAAACCTCATGTGGTGGACCGCCCTTGCAAAACCGCAATGAGCTTTCATGAGAACCGTAATAGGATTAACTAGAGGGACCTCTTAGTCATTATTTGATATGTTACATTATACATTGAATAACTGAGATTTAAGTTGAATGTAGATGATGTCACCCTTAGGATAATTGCAAACAATTAATTATGTGCCTAATAACTCTAAAACACTCTTGTACCACCTGCCTTCCTTATACTCTAAAACTGTCAATGAGCAGTATACATAATTCTAAATATTTCGAGTAATATAATAAAAAGGAAGTATCAGGAAGTACAAGTAAACCCGTCGGGGCACTGAACAGGCCTGCTGGCAGCGGGGCCATGCTTGTATGGTACTAAGGTAAACCCGCCGGGGTACTGAATAGGCTTGCTAGCAGTGGGGCTATGTCGGGTAAAGAGAGTTGAAAAACATAAAGTGGCACACCTAAAACTGAAAAAAAAAACCTTGGGGTCTTATTCTGAAGCAATCACTATCAAATTAAGGCTAGGAGATGATCTTTATATCTCTCGGATGATGTTCTTAAGAACCTTCAAGCATCCACTTTAGTGTTCTATCTTTTAAAATAAATAGGTTTTCATGAGAAGTGGGACCCTCAGTATATGTAATTCACCTTACCTAAGAAAGAAGAGCTTCATCTCTAAAAACTTGGATCATAAATGAGTTAATCATCTTGGGATGTATTCCTTTATGTGTTCCTCTCTTCAAATGATATCTAAACTATGCTTATATCACTTTTACTTTAAAAGGTAATCTATCCAGGGAGGCCTATTAAGTCAAAGTCATTTCAAAAACTCTTTTCCACTATCTTATAATCATATTAGAGCCACATCCAGCCCTTTCTCCTAACTATGATCCACAACAGATTGGATAAGACTTAACGTCAAATCACTAACAGATCTAATCCATTACTCATGACTCCACTTTGTCACCATAACTACTTTTCCATGAGTAAGAATGTGAAGCATAAGCCAGGAATTTTATATTGTTTAAATAGGAACTTAGGAGCTGAAGAAGGATGAAACTTCAGGGAATGCTTGATCGAGTGAAGAGTATCATCAATTGTGAAATTTTGAAGATCATTGTTGCATGAGGACATGTAATGGCTTAAGCATGGGGGAATTTTGATTATCAGTTTTGACACTTCTAATGCCCTATATTACCCTCTATCTAAGCCTATTATACATATGCTATATGTATCTAATTGAGTGTTTCCTCCATAAATACACTTCATGACCTTACTCATGTGCATAGAGAGGTAAATTATGGTTAAGGCATGATTTGTTTAGTTTTGTTGAGTTAATTCGATCAAAATGGTTGATTTTGTATGATCCTAATCACTTTGACTCTTAAGCAGCATGATCCGGTACCCAGTCTATTCTGGTACCAGCCTGTGCTAATCCAGTACTAGACACAATTCAGATTTTTTGAATGTTTCTAGAAGAAAATTGGGCTCATGGGTTTTGTCCAAAGCAATGTTTTCATGTGGAAAAGTGATACATAATTCACCTATCTCTCATGTGTGGAACTCCAGCTCAGGGGGAATGATTCTGCCAAAATTAGCAAAAAAACTCAAACTGTCAACTTGCATCTCGATTTTCGTGCATATGGTATCAGATCTAGAAATTATAATACATGGGTTTTATCTAGAATATGGAAAATTGAGTATCACGTAGGAATTTTTTCAAAATTATAATTGGTTTGGGAGATATGGGTGGGGGACTAACTCGAATCTGCCCAAATTGTTAAAAAAACCAGACTTTTGGGATTTATCCTAAAATTGTAAAAAATGTTTTCTTAGTTTAGGGATTTAGTTTCATCCATTCCTCCATGGATTTTATGTATAAATAAGACCTCATAGGTCTGAGTAGGGAGGAATTATTATGCTACAAGATTGGTTCTTGAAGAAAGAAGAATTGTTATGTTGTAGGGTTGATTCTTGAAGACTGTGGATTGTTCCTCTGTTTTTTTCAATGAATGATATAAGTTGCAGTTCATGAAATTGATGAGTGTTATCAGACCTTTTGTTCTGTAAGTTTATTTTAAAGCTACCTTTTTGGTATGGAAAGGGCCCATCGACCCAACCAAGGTAAGATTCTTTGTATTTACTGTATATATAATTCTAGTTTGTGTATGGATAAAATAATTTTTGTTTTGATCATAAACATCTAACTTTATTTATGTTTTGCTTCAGTAAACATTTTACAAAATACAATAAAGATGTGTGGCAATTGTGAGTGAGTGAGTGAGCATTTTTGGAGTGCAATATATATTTTTGGAGTGTAATATGGATTTATGAGTGCAACATAGATTCTTGAGTGAACATTTGTTATTCCTGTATGTGTGTGTAGACAATCATTTGGTAGATTTAATGTTATAGTGTTGTTTCCATTTTGCATATCTAAGATCGGTTTGGATCTCTATCTTTCACTGTACATGAACCTATAATGGAGCATCCTACCATACTCAGCTTTCTTTCATAGATTTAAATCCGATTTCACCTTGCAAACACATGCACAATCAAGACCTCCATATCTCACCTTACATGTGCCTAAAGTGGAGTGTCTTCCTTCACATGTGATTTCCGCTAGCATTGATTGATGTTTTCCTTTGAGCATATGCATAGTATTGGCTATTTTAATTGCTACAGGGAACAAGATCTGATTTCATCTCTTCATTTCATGAGCCATCAATGTACAGGTCCATCACCTAAGCAAGAGTCTTTTCAATTGAGTATTTGTATGAGAGTTTTATTATCAGTTTTCTCTTCTAAGTTTGAAGCTGTGTGAAGCATTTGGATATTCTAAAACAGAGTGTTAGTTGTTGTTAAGAGTAGTAGCTACAGATAAATAAGTCAAAGTCCATCTTTCCACTTCAATAGTTTGTAAATGGACAAGGCATTATCTGAGCAAAACCTTTTGAGTGCATAATTGCAAGTTTTGCTTTCTAATTTATGAATTGTGTGAAGAGTGTTATATTTGAAGTGTGAAAATAGAGTATTGGATTTTATATGGTTTTCTTGATTGAACTATACTCATCAGACATATGAACCTATATGTTATCGACTCATATAGTGCATCAACTCTACTGATTACGAATCCTGGTTGATAATTTATGTTTGGTAATATATTATGCAAATAATTGCACCAACACTTATACTCTCCCTCTCACAGACTTCATACATTCAACATGAAATCATTGAAACAAATGCATAATAGAGAATATAAAAAAAGTGGAAACAAACCATTCAAGAGAAGCAAACAATAACCATAACAACACCATGAAATTGGATTAAAGCATTCTTTATTAATTCAAGTGCTTATGTACATGGTTTCTATAGCAACAACTATCAACTCAAACAACATCTACAATCTTTGTTCTTATCTTCTCTCCTATGCTCTCTTTCTCTACAACTTCTGCTCTTACAATTGAGAATAATCATACAATCCATACGAGGGAGATTTCTTGAGTTTTCCCTCCTACTACTCTAAGATTATCTTATCGAAATTAAAGACTACAACTACTTTACATTTATTACATTAAATGCCTCCAACCGATAGATGAGAGCAACTCTCAGATATAGATTACAATCCACAAAATATTTAAGAACAATTACATCATCCCATCTGTTACATTAATGTTTCATCTTTTAAATTCAAATGTCTTCAAAATGCATGCTGGTGCATATCCAGCTTCACTCCACTTGCGCTTGTTGGCGATGCTCCTACATCATACTCCTCTGGCTGAAAAATTCATGGACTCCTATCCATGAGCTCCTGCAATGTCTATCCATGTTTCTGGATATTGTCTTCACTTTCCCAACTGGCATCCTCAATCGGGTGTCCTTTCCACTTTACCAAATATTCAAAATATGTCTTCCTCTGGGTCTTCTTACCAATTCTCTCGTTAATGATCTTTTCCATCTGCGACTTTTCATCTACAGGCATCTGTTTGACCCACTGAAATTCCTTTTGATTCTCTTCTCCTCTCTCTTCATCTGCTCTGTAAGGGTACATATCTGCTATGTTGAATATGGGTGATATGCCCACATCATTTGACAATTCTATTTCATAAGCATTTGCCTCAAATTTCCTCATAATTTTACACGGCCCTATCTTTTTCATATTCATCTTATTATATGTTCCCCTTGGGAACCTTTATTTCCTTAGATGTGATAAGACCAAATCTCCCACTTCGAATTGAATCTCTCTCCTGTGTTGGTCTGCTCTGTGCTTGTATTCCTGGTTGAAACTCTGCAACTGATCTTTAATCTTACTGTGGAGCTCATGCATCTTTGCTGCAAAATATTCCGCTCCAACACTCCTGAACTCATTCTTCTCTAAGTATCTGAACTTAGATACTCCTCTTGGCTGCATTCCATACATTATCTAGAATGGGCTCTATCTTGTGCTTCAGTTAGGTGAGTCATTATATGAAAATTACACTTGTGGAAGAATCTGATCCCACTGACTATGATGTTTAGCTACTAAACTCCTCAATAAGTCCCCCACACTTTGATTTACTACCTCAGTATGTCCATCCATTTGAGGGTGATATGTTGAGCTAAAAGATAGATTTTTCCCCAGCGTTTTCCACAGTTTCCCCCATAAATGACCAACAAATTTGGTATCTCTATCCGAAACAATACTCTTGGGTAAACCATGAAGTCAAACAAATTCTTTGAAAAACAAATTTGCAATGTGTGTTGCATCACTAGTTTTCTGACATGGAATGAAATGTGCCATTGTTTAGAATCTATTGACTACAACGAATATGGAATCACAACCTCTCTGTGTCCTTGGAATTCCTAACACAAAGTCCATGCTTACCACGTCCCTTGATCTCTCTGGTATTGGCAATGGTTGATACAACCTTGTTTTTTGTTTTCTCCCCTTTGCATGCTGAAAAATTCTACATATGTTCACAAACTTCTTGACATCCATCCTCATCCCTGGCCAAGTGTTACACATTATTTTTTTCATCCCTATGATCGTTAATGATGTAAAACTATATGTTTCCTTCAGAGGGGTCAATGGCCTGAGTTCCTGAAGAGAGAAGGGAGAAGAACTTTTCCTGAGAAAAGAAGTTGCATTTTCCTGTGTAAAAACCTTATAAAAAAAAGGAATTTCACAGGCTGCCTATGTATTAGGGTGCGAGAATGCCTGATTCTC
>ML819955.1:27387-43410 GCA_009831015.1 Picea engelmannii | reverse complement strand
GATTAGTCCGATAACACCAAGAGGAAATTCAAAGGAAATAGAAGAAAGAATTATTTAGTCAAGAAAGAGGGATATAAACTCTCATGTAAACACTATTCAAAAGATGGCCATGATGAAGACTATTTTTAGAAACTTCATCTTGAAATGAGACCCAAAAAGTTCAGCCACAAGGGGAAACCAAAGACTGTTGTAACTACACAACATGATTTAGGTTATGATTCAGGAGTTGAAACAAAAATTATAGCCATGATTTTTCAAGGTAAGGATTCTATTGCAAGTACTAGTTCTTCAAGTAGTAGCCTCAATGAAACTCAACATGAAAAAAAAGAATAGATCTTTTCCACCTAAGGGTTATTTCAAAGCATACCAAGATAAATACTCTTTTTGATACTGGATCTCAAGCAAACCTCATATATGAAGATAGTGTTAAGAAATTACATTTAGAAAATACTCCACATCCTAAACCATATCCTCTAGGATGGATATGTGACAATGCCAATTTGCATGTGACAAGAAGATGTAAACTTATATTTTCCATCACTGCAAATTTTATAGATGAGGTAGAACTTGATGTTATTCCATTGGATATTTGTGGTATTGTGTTGGGAAGCCTGTATTTATATGAAAGGAGAGCCATATTTCATCGTCATGAGAACAAATATCATTTGTTTTAAAATGGAGTTGAGTACATTGTTAGAAAACATACAAAGAAGATGAATTTGTCACTTGTAAATGCTGGACAAATGAAGAGATTAGTCAATGCTAGTAAGAACTTTTCCCTCTTGATGATCAAACCCAAAGACAATGTTGAAAAATAATCTTTTCAAGGTTGTGATGCAAATTTGAAATCTGATTTATATGAGGTTGTTAACCAATATGATGAGATGTTTCTGTAACCAAAAGGATTTCCTCCTAAAAGGGGTATCCAACATGAAATGCAATTGCATCAAGATTGTCCTCTTCCAAACATTGGTATGTACATAATGTCAATCATGGAGAATGTTGAAATTAAAAAAACAAATCCAAGATTTTATTGACAAAGGGGTTATCATGCCAATCACATCACTATGTGGGTCACCAATTGTTTTAGTACCAAAGAAAGATGGTACATGGCGCATGTGTGTAGATTTCAAATCCTTGAATAAGATTACGGTAAAGAATAGTTATCCTCTTCCTAGAATTGATGATTTGCTTGATCAATTGAAAGATGCTAAGTATTTTACTAAGTTGGATTTGAGAAGTGGATATCATCATATTAGGATTGTTGAAGGAGACACTTGGAGGAAAAATTTCAAACCAAAGCAAGGTTTGTTTGAATGGATGGTTATTCCATTTAGGATTTGTAATTCTCCTGCTACATTCATGAGAGTTATGAATGATGTTTTAAGGCCTTTTCTTGATGATTGTGTGATTTTCTACTTGGATGACATTTTGATATTTAGGAAATATCGTGAAGAGCATGTTATGCATGTAAAACAAGTTTTAGATGTCTTGAAGAAAGAAAAGTTGTTTTTAAAGATGTATAATGTGAGTTTGGAAAGACCTCACTTATTTACTTGGGACATAATTTTGGAGGAGGAGAACCAAAAATTGATCCTTCCAAGGTCAAAGTCATTTTGGATTGGCCTAAGCCCAAGAATGTGACATAGGTAAGAAGCTTTTTGGGAGCAACCAAATATTGGAGAAATTTTATTGCCAACTTCTCTTCAATTGCAGCTCCATTACATGCAGTGAAAAACATCAAACAAGTTTTCCAATGGGGAGGAAAGCAACACAAATCTGTTGATGCATTAAAGGACAAGATTAATTCAGATCCAGTTCTTGCACTTCCTAATTTGAGAAATCCATTTGAGATACAAACAGATGCAAGTAACTATGCAATGGGAGCGGTATTGTAGCAACATGGTAAATCCATTTGTTTTCATTCTAAAACTTTTAATGGTGTTGTGATTAATTATCCTACTTATGATAAGGAGTTGTATGCATTGGTGCAAAGTGTGAAAAAATGGAAACATTATTTTTTGGGAAAATAAACTATCATTCACACAAACCATCAACCATTGCAATACTTACAATCACAAACAAAGCTACAACAAGGAAGGAACTTCAGATGGATGGGTTTTCTACAACAATTCCACTTGGTTATCATGTATAGAAAATGAATTTATAACAAATTTTCTGATATGATTTCAAGGCCTATTTCTAGTGCTTCAATTATTCTTAAGCATAATTCTACCATGCATGAGAGCTATGTTGAAGAATATGCTTTAGATGTTGATTTTAAAGAGGTTTATGCAACTTTGTTTAATTCTAACCAAGTTGAGGAATTGGATTACCATGTGCATGATAAGATTTTGTATCATCTTGGAAAGATATGTATTCCACAGGGTGAAAGAGTCAACATCATAAGGGAAACACATTATTCTCTTATTGTTGGCCACTTTGGTGGAGGAAAGACAATGGCTAATTTGCAAAGGTATTGATATTGGCCTAAAATGAATGAAAGTATTTCAAGACATGTAAGAGGATGTTCTTTATGTGCTACAAGAAATCCTAGCAATAGAAAGTTGGGTTTGTATACCTCACTTTCGCTTCCTTCTCGTCCTTGGGAAAGCATTTCCATGGAATTTGTAGGAGATATACTTATGTCTAAAAAGAATCATGATTATTTTTATGTTGTGGTTGAGCGTTTCAACAAAATGTGTATTTTGATGCCTTATAAGAAGTAGGTTACAACTAAACAAATGCCACAAATTTTCTATCAATATGTTTGGGTACATTTTGGGTTGCCCAAATCCATTATTTCTTATCGATATTCTCGATTTATTGGGAAATTTTGGTCAAGTTTATGGGCACTCATGGACACCAAGATGAAAAAGAGCACAACATTTCATCCAAAAAATGATGGTCAAACATAAGTGGTGAATAGAAAAGTAGTACATCTTCTTCGTGGTTATTGCAGCAAACATCCTAAGCTTTGGGATAAACACCTACACTACATTCAACATGCTTACAACCGTGCTAAGCACTCTTCTACTCAAACATCTCCATTTGAGTCATGTTTTGGTTATTTTCTAAAATATACTTTATATTGTATCTTTGGGAAGGATATTCCTATTGATGGTCATTATGGCATTGATAGAGAAAAGAAGTTCATTGAACACATTTAGTCGGTGCATCAAATAGTACAAGAATAGTTGGAAAAGAGCCAAGTCAAGTACAAGACAAGACAAGACATGACAAGCATCGTGTTGATCATAGTTTCCAAGTTGGATATGAAGTTTGGCTTTACATTAGAAAAGAGAGGCTTAAAGGAGAAGATAAAAAACTAAAACCAATTAGATATGGGCCTTTCAAGATTCTTGAAAATATTGGTAACAATGCCTTCCATTTGGATTTTCCTCTTTATATGAAAATGTATGCATTTGTTAATGTTGTGAATTTGAGATTATATGAGCCTATTTTGATTGATTATAAAGGAGAGAATGTTCAAATTACGTCCATAGATGACTTCTCACCAGAATATCTTTCAGAATTTCATGAGGATACAATCCTTGGTAGGAGGATGAGAACTTCAAAACAAGGGAATGCTGAATACCTTCATGTTGGTTTTAAAGGCACAAATCCAAGAAAAGATAAATGGATTGAGGTTGGAAAGGTGAGGGAATGGTACCCTCATCTTCATACTGATTAAATGTAGTCTTTTGGAGGTCCAAAATCTTCCCAATGGGGAGAAGTGATCCAAGGGATCAAAATATGCTCAAAAATCAAATTGCTTGGAATTGCTCAAAAATGGATTCATTGCGTAGATATTGTCCTCACGATCCCAACACAACTTGAACAGGCTCAACTGGACATCATATGCATGAGAAATCACATTCTGTCCACTTTTCCAAACAAACAAAAAAAGTGTTGATTGTACAGTCCATACAGTCTGACTGTGCAGACCATACCACTGATGTAGAAGTGGGACTATCCTAGAAACGTGGCAGGTGGTGATTTGGTAGCTTATGTGCAGTGGTTGAGGTGGACCTATCCAGTGATAACACATGGAATACATGTGGATGAATAGAATGGTACCACGTGGCCTATCCAGGTGATCCAGGTGGATATCGGTGGCCACCCACCTTTTCCAAATGGCTCAAAACAGTTTTCTGGCCATTTTGGCAATTTACTATTTTTAGCAGGTTTTAACATCCGGGGCCATTTTGAGGGTCCAAATGAATTTTTTTCGAGATAGAGGTTCTCAATTATATCCTAAGGCATACTTGAGCCTCCAAAATGAATCTCCTCGAAAATACCTTTCCAACGAGCTATCACATGCCTAAAACGGAGATCGTATGCAAAAGTTATGACCCCGGGAAGTTGATGTACTCACTTACCCAAACGGGGCCCACATGACTTTTGGTGCTTCATCTCCTAGGGTTAGGTTTTTAGATGTCTAGGACTTTTGGCATTCCTGTTTATTGTAAAAGGTCCTTCAAAGCGTCATTGTAATCATCTTCTTGCGAATGCGAGTAGCCGTCACATCTCTTCTCAGAGATAAGCTGCCACCATTCTAGCGAGTCTTTCACTCTATATTTTTACAGTCTCTGTACATTTCTCTGATTAATAGAAATCATGTATTATTGTATATTTGTGTTTATGGTTGCATCTCTGATACATTTCTGTTATATTATTGAATATCTGCAATATCTCTGTGCATTTCGTTATTATATCTCCGCTCTCATTTCGTGCCGAAAATAATCTGGATCACTAGGGGCTGCCATGTGGCACCCCTGTGTGGTGTAAAATTTGTTGGAGTCTATGAGGATCGAACTTAGGACCTCCATCTTTGGCATAGTCTCCATGTAGGCCAGGCCACCAACCCACCTACACATTAGTTCTTACCCTATAGTGGCTTCACTTATATTTTAGTTTGCGCTAAGGTTCATCAGGGTGGAGAAAGGGTCGGGGCTTAACTCCATCCCTGGTCACTATAGTATACCCATATACCATATGACCACCAATGTGTGGGAGTAGTCAACGGATGGTCGATGGGTGCTACATTTTAGGTCAGTGCCTGACCACATGGGCCATGCGACTGACACCTTTGCCGGAAAAGGTGCCAGTCCTCCTAGCAATGTGACATTATCCCACAATTTGTAGAACATGCATGTGTGCTAGTTTTTTGGAATAGGAATTCTCGAGAGCTAGGTTAGTCACACATAAGTGCATTTTGGCGAGAAGAGACAACAAGATTTTGGTGAAAAACATCCAAAGTTGTATTTTTCTCAGTTTTTGGCCAAACCAGGTGCAGGCATTGTAAAGCACTGATTTTGACACTTTGAGAATTAATGAAAATGATCCATTGGAAGCTGGACAAGGAGATTTATCCCAAGAGAGGGGTGATATCCTTTATCATTTTTTGAGTTATGTGCTTATTTTTTTATGGCTGCTTATGATTTTTTATGCTGCTCATATTAAGTAAATATTCATTAAGTTTATGTGCTTGCAAACTTGATCCCATTTCTTAAGTCACATAAAAATTTCACTTGCAAATTTGTACACACAATCCTTTTTCATTTTCATATCAAGGAAGGCAAGGTACTTCTATGATAAATTCAAGCACAAGGTAGAACCTCCTAAGGATTTGAAAAATGAGAGTGTTAGCACCAGTGGTCACCCTTAGACTACTAATAGGGTTTTCCTAGTACCCATTTGAAAATGAAAGATTAAAACTAGTTTTATCCTTGAGTGGATCAACAAGACTGAGTAAGAAAGGGAGAGGGTTGTTAGAATATAATTGATGTGCTTGTTTTACCATTGACAATATCTCTATTATCACCCAACCATAGGCTGAAGCCACCCTACGAGCACCTTAACCTTGACAGAGAATCACTTCGGAAGAAAACCCTAGGCTAGATAGCCAAACAAAGGGTAGCGCACCTTTCCCCAAGGATAGCACACCAACAAGAGTTGATCAGATGTTCCAAACCCTAGTCAAGAGAAAGTCCAAGAGTAACTGCTAGCTACAGCAGCTGCAACAACAGTTGTCCTCCAAACCTGCGCAGAAACTAGGCAACTGCAGTGCGCACAAGTGTTTCTCTGCAATTTTGAGACTGTCTGCCAGAATGAGAATTGGCCTCTTGTATTTATACTAATTTTGGCTAACTGCCTGGGCTCAATTCTCATTCTGGGTATTTCTTTGTTCAATATATATTATTATTTCTGGCCGACTTCTTCTCTTGGAGGCTAATAACCTAATATGAATTATCTTCTTGAGCCGACAAGTCTTCTAGGGTTATTAGCCAACTCATTAGGGTTTCTTCTTGCTTCCCGGAGTATTATATCCTCATCAAGTTTACACGTGGAGGTAAATACCTCCCGTAGCTACCATAATATTAACACTCCCTCCTAGATAGGGAGGTATTGCAGGTAATGGTCTTGAGCACAAAAACATACCATTCACCCGGTAGCATCAACATAGTCGTATAGACTAGATCATGACTAGATCATGAGCACCATCATCATCATTAGTGTCATCAGCTGCATCATCTCTCGAAACCATACTCTATCTTAGTAATCAGACATGATGCTCACTCCACAGAGTGATATAAGAGCCATTCTTCTAATCTCAAAGAGTAAATGTTCTAAACTATTTTCCGTCTGGGAAATCTCTGTCCTTTGATTATACATCCAACACTGCTGATAGTATTCAGGGAAATCAAAACAAAATAAAACACAATTGTGTCTATCCATAGTAGTACATAACTACAATCCAGTGGTACACTACCACACAAAGTAACACACAAGTACTTGATCAAAAATGTATAGTCACGAACAATGGAACACATCCACCATAGTAGTATACATCTACTGTCATATAGTCTTCATAACAATCATTTGATATCAACCTGCACAGAAATAATGTTATGATATAAAATGAATCATCTGGGCCAATATTTCACTCACATCTATGAGATCTAAAAGAATATATGCCCTTAGAGTAGAAAAATGAGATATTTGGACTATTCTTCTCAAGCAAGGAAGAATAAATGTCATGTTTTCTGAAGCTGGACCATTCCCCGCCCTGGGAGATTCTTCCTACACTAATCAAAGTGCACCCTAGAGAGAATGTATAAACCCTAAAGAAATGCCTGTCCCTGATTGCTAATCCTGGACCATTCCCCACCCTGGGCCATTATTCCTACACTAATCAAAGTGCACCCTGGAGAGAATGTATAAACCCTAAGGAATGACTTTCCAGACCATTTCCTCTGTTAACCATAAGAGGAAAAGACTATCTTGCATCAACCTCCAAAACTGACCATTCCTCATGTTAACCACAATGAGAAATTGTTGTCCAACGAGGCGGGCCAGTCTTCTTGAGTAACCCTCAAGAAGAGAGACTTCCCTAGACCACTCCCCATGTTAACCACAATGGGAAGTCGTTGTCTATGATACATCAACAATGTGGACCATTTCCCATGTTAACCACAATGGGAAATCCCTGTCCGTCAGAAATCTCAATCCACTTTCCGAACAGGAAAGAATCTATCTAGGATGGACTATTTTTCAATGAATGTCTTCAATAATATTTTTAGTGCTCCCTCCCAACTTGGGAGTCATCTCTTCCTTTTTCATAAGGAAGTCATCTCCACAAGCTCCATCTTGAGTACGCAATCTCTTTCATTTTTTACCAAATTTTCTGCTTATCTGCTCATCTGTGGAGATATGTATTGGAGAACCACTTTCTCCTTTCTGGACTTCATTAAGGATAATGTAATGCTTGATTTCAAATGTACTTTGGTCTGGAACACTAGTTTTCTCTGAAGGCTTCATGTAGCTCTGATCAATAGAGTATATCATTGTTGGAAATTTGGAACATATCCATGTGGCACTTCTTTTGTCATAATGAGATCTGATCTACTGAGTAATCATCTTGATACAATATCTTTGTTATAGAAAATCTTCACCACGCTTTTGCTATGCATTGGAGGTTCTACACCAAGTTATCTAATTTCATCTATATACAAGGGTCTCTTTCTGGTATGCCTCAAAGTCTTGAGGTTGCTCTTCATATGTTCTTGTTCATTTTCTCTGGAGAATAGTCTTTGCATTCATCTTGATGTAGCACTCCAACCCATGGATGATATAATGACTTATGTAGAGGCATGTTTGGTTTACCGGAATGAGCAATCATATTCTTCTCCCTCCATCTGGGAGAAACTCTAGTTCTATATCTTGCAATTCTTTCATTCATAAGTATTTTGTACACCGTTCTTCATCACATCTTTTAGTTCTTCTTGATTTCTTTCATATTAGGATGGTAATCTTGTGATTCTTGATATAATGACTGGTTGTTCAGGATTCTCCTCTTTCTTGGAATCTTCATGTTATTCCTCACGTTTTTCTTTATATTTTGGGTCCATGGAGTTTCTTATAGATTCCATGCTCGAAGGATTTGACTTCTTTCTTTCATCATAGGATCATAGATTTTGATGGACAACTAGGGATACTTTAAGGCTTCTCTTCGAAGAAGACTTCTTCTGAGGTTGAACTGAGCATGTACTATATTTCATGGTTACTACCATGGATATATACTTCATCATCTTCAATGGATCATAGGATTATCTTCCTCCTAATCCTTGCTTCATGTATGAGTGCATATAATCAGATCCCTCCATCTAACAGAGTCCATGCTTTTGTCTGCATCCTTACTATCTTCTACAATATATAATTGGCTCTCTGTCTAACAGAGTCCATGCTTTCATCTTGTTGTCTTCTACAAAACATCATAAGTCTTTCTCCAATTTCCTCTTGATTACTGACTTCTTTCTGTCTTTACTTCTTCTAAGTCTCTTCATGATTTATTGGGCTTATCTTGCAATAGTTTCCACATGATTTTCTTGATGTATTTCATTCTTTCATGTATTATTCAATGATATCAATCCTTATATTGTTGTTCTTCCATCGGTATAGTTCTTCTTGGAATACATTATCTTCCAAGAGATAGATATACATGATATGTACAGAGACGATGCAAACAAGATATGCACAAGGAATAGGAAGAGTATTGTTACCTTCAAAAGAAGAAGTCTCTTTCATCCTGCTTAGTCTTCTTTGTAGGGTCCTTTTCTTCAACAACTGATGCTTCGTGTTTCTTCTTCCTTTTCTTTAGATCGGGACAATGACTCTTGTAGTGGCCATATTTTTTATAGTTGAAGCATTATACTTCTGAAATGTCTTTCTCTTGATTTGGCTTCCTCGAACCAAAATTCCTTTTCTTCCTGAAATTCTTGAATCTTGTTGTGAAGGCTTGATCATCGTACTTCTTTTTGGGTTTCTCTTTTTCATGATCTTTGATTCTTCTTGAGCACAACAAGTCCAAATTTCTTCAAATGTAGGATACTCCTTCCTTGTGTTCATGCTTGCAGCAAATGCATCCCATGTCTTGGAAAGACCATTGAGTACTATGTTTACCAATTCCTTCTCTAAAATGATCTCTTCAATAGCTTGTAGTTAATCTCTTAACTAAGATATCCTCACAAAATATGATGTTATGTTTTCCTCATCATTCATCTTCATGTCACGGAGCTCATTCTTCAGACTCATAACTTGTCCAATGTTTCTGACCGAGAAGAGATTTGTTAGGGCATCGTACATCTTGTTCGATGAGTCAAGATGGGAGATGTAGGGTATCAAGTGGTCTTTTATAGATTCTACTATGATAATCATATCATTGATGTCACTGTATTTGAACTTCTCCATAGCTGCAATGTTTTGTGGTTCCTTCTATTTTCCTTCTTCAAACTCTGGTTTCATGATCTTTCATTTCACGATATCCAACACTTTATTCTTGGTAAGGATGAGGTCGATCCTTGTCTTCCACGATCTGAAGTTAGAAGATCCATCTAACTTGTTCTCTGACTTCATAGAAAAAGTCATGGCTGCTTTGACTTGGTCAAAACCTAAATTTGACCATAAACTCAAACTTGACGTCTTGGCTTGCTGAGAGTACCAGGAGATGCGCTAGGCTAGGGTGCATTGGCGCATTGATCTGTTCAGATATTAGGTCAATCTCTTCACTTAAGGTGTCTCAATGAGAGGATTAGGGTTTCTACAACTGCACCTGCTAGTAACCCTAGTTGCAAAAGTTTTCATGGGATGAGCCACTACTATCTGAAACGCAACATGGTAAGGCAGACGAGGTTTCAAGTCAGTCGTATCTAACATGATGGTACCCAGGTTACAAGTCTCAGTAGATCCTAGAGCAACCAATAAGGCTTTCCTCTGAGCGGAGCAACTTTGGAGGACTTCCAAAGCTGACATTGCACAAGGGGTTTGTGATAAATCTTCCACCACAGAGTAATTCTGGGCGGCCCTTGCATTTGGGTTATGGGAATATTTCTTAAATGCACCCTTTGGAATGCGTGTCATTGTTTCACCCAACGTCTTTTTGATCTGTAGAGGAAGAGATGGGATCTCAGCTTCTTTGCCCTTCTCAGAGGCACTTGGTTTACTATAGTCATGCGCTTTAGTTGTTATTAAAGCATCACCCCTAACCATATATACATTCATGGAAGAGGAATTATTTGGAGGAGGGCAGGTTTCTTGGCTGCCCCCTTCGGCACTTGTAGAGGCTTGAGTTAAATTTTGCCCATGCTGAAAGGGATTAGTCAACACGACTTGATGTTGCTTTGTGACAAAATTTTGGGCCTCTGCAATTCGAGGACGCAGATGGGTTGGGTGGTCTTCCACACACAAGTTGCATGGATACCTCACCTTCCATTTTTCCGTGGTGCCCTCGCCAACATTATCAGTGGGTTTTTTCTCCCCCTTACCCTTCTTTCATTGTTTTTTCTTCCCTTCAGGCTGCTGGTTGGCCTTTGGGTTAGTCGTCTGCACGGAGTGTACGTCCGACGTTTGGGTAGGAGCAACAGCCAAAGTAGTAGTCTGGCTAGCTGCTGAGTGTTGGATAGATAATTGTTGCAATTGTTTTGTCAATTGCTCAGCGGGCTTGGTTTGTGTGGAACCAACAATACCGTCGGCATGTGGTCCATCTCTCTGTCTAGTTTTATCCAGTATTGATCATGGAGCATCCGGCAGGATGTTGTATAATAAACCAGACTAAGAATAGATAAGCTCAAACTGTTGAGCCCTCATGATGGCATCTTCTTCGGAGAAAACCCCAGAAGTTGCGACGTCTTTGGATAATTGTGGGACTAAAGACTTAAGGAACCACTCAAGAAGGAATGCTGGTGGAACTGGTACTTTGATTAGAATCTTTCGACGTCGCCACTCTCGGATATGGTCAGAGATATGGTCCGCTGTCGTCTGTTCGAAATTGGCAAGCAGCTCTGTGCCCGTGTCGTATCTCACAGGTAACTGTAAATGGTTAAGGAAGGCCATAGCCAGTTCACCAAAAGAAGAATATCGTGAGCGATCAAGTTCGATGTACCATTTCGTGGCACTCCTGATAAGAGTGCGTTGAAACAATCGCAACTGGACGGAGTCATCTTTCAGTGAGTTAGATGAACACCAAAGATGGAAAGTAGTTGTGTGATCACCGGGATCTTCGTTAGGCTTGGCCTCGAACTTTGGAATGTCCAAAGGAAACTTCGTTGGCATAGGAGGCCAATGTGGATCGTGACAAATAGGATCATTTAACAACCGTGTCAAATCTGGCAAGTGTAACGTCGCCAGGAATGGTAGTTTGGGTTGCTGTTGATAGCCTGGAAAAAAGGGTCCTGGAGTTTGACTGGCACCAGGTTGCCAGGAAAAGTTTGGCTGCTGGCCCGGATTCTGGTAGAAACCATGGCCCTGACCAGCATAAGGATTTTGCATCTGTGGAGACATCATTGGCTGATTCCCCATGAAGGACATAGGATGTTGGGCATTCATCGTGTTTGACGGACTTTGGGAAGGATTACTCCATGCCGGTCTTACTGGGATAGGCACAAAAGTCTGTCCGGGGTTCCATTGACTATGGAAAGAATTACCCCAGAACGACATTCCAGATGAGGGAACAGATCCTTGTCCTGAGTTCCAAGGTCTTGGTATATGTTCCCCCGACGCAGGAATAGTACCCTGTGCCGGAGTAGACTGTCCAAATATGGGAGTGCCCCCAGATGGGAAAGCAGTGGATGAAAAAATATTGTTACCAAACGTCCCGTTCCAAAAAAACGGTGATGAACCTACCGACACTGTTTGCGCAGGTGTTCCTTGACTCCCAGCTCCAAAGAAACTTGTGTGTGCAGGTTGCCCGGTGGATTGCTGATGCAAACCACCGAGCGAAGGGGACGAAGGAGAGATATGGCCTCCAGCATAAGGAAAAGCATTAAAAGGGACAAGAATTCCCCCAAGTTGACCTTGCAGAGGAGCGTTAGAGCTCCCTACCCCCAGACCCAAAGTCTGTAAAGTGGAGTGAGTGAGTGCAGGACTTGTACCTAAACTAGGCATATCGTATGAAAACGGAGAGCCTGTCGCACTAGGTGTGAAGGGATTTGTGGCTGCCATGATAGATGGGATCAGTCCACTATGCGACGTAGTTGCGGCCGAGACCATAGTGGCTCGGGACGATGACGACAAGTTAGGAGATGCTTCTCCTGTGGTAGCAATGGTGGTGGGAATGGAAGTAATCCCAGAAGAAGTAACAGAATTTGGTTCCATAACTGTGTGAGGCACTGACAGGCATTCGTAAAATTGAATTGGCACAATAACTTGTGGCCAAGTATCAGTGGTTGGGGTTTCAACCGAACCAAGATTGGTGGTTGATTCCTCCGGGAGTCGTTCGGGCTCAATAGTTTGTAACCCGGTTGCTTCGAAAGACCCTTGTTGGTCTAGTTTCCGCCTCAATGGTGGCGGGGGTGGCTCCAGTATAACCGACGACAGGCCTAGAAGCCTTCGTGACCGACGGAGCTATGAATCCTCCATTGTGTGAGAAGATCCATGACACGCTAAGGTATTATACATGTTAAAACAGTAACACACACTAAAAAGAATCCCCTAAGAGATAAATCACGCAAACACTAAACTAGTTGGAAGAACAGTTACAACAACCAACACTAGAGCAACTTACCGGTGCAAGTGCAGCTCGAAAACAGAAGCACCCTCCGGGTATACTCTGCAAAGCATGGCCCGATTTCTATCCTAGGTACCGTGGTATACCCCCACAATCACCTGTGTATGTCTCTAGAAAAGATTGGCAACTAGTTTGCCATCACGCGAACAGTCACCAGGCGGGTATAGTCAATAGTCGGGTAGACCACAATGAGCAGGGTATCAAGCCTGAAACCTGTCAAGGGTATCGAGAGAAAATGGTCTGGAAGACAACTGAGTACCTCGAACGAATTCGAGACCCACGAAGCCCCGTGGAAAATGCAAACAACGGAATCCCTTAACAAATCCTCGATATGTGTTCTCCACTACGCTTGGTCCAGCTTTGGAGGGGTTATCTCCGCTACCTTTCCTTACCCGACCTCGTGTTTAGCCCCTGTGTTAGAGGGGGGTCCCAGATAACTTTCATGTAACTAGACTTCTACACTCCCTACGACAGACTCCAATGTTTGTTTTTGAGTGGCCTTGGAGAATTTACTCTCCAACTTGTTCCAAGGCCCTAGTCCTGAGCTAGTGTATGAACCTTACAAACAAAAAGTCTAATAGATTTTAAGTTAGCGTTTCTTTTATGGGCTTTTTTATGTCACAAGGTATGAAGGTGAAACTGATGATGTGTAAATACTCAAAGCAAAATGAATAAGAAATGCTTGGAAACAAAAACTTTTACAAAAAATGCAAAAATCAACAACTTTTCACCAAGAAAGACTTCTTTTCTTTTCAATTTTTCTAAGATTTCATGCAACAAACATAAAGGAATTTCTCTCAATATGTGAGCTACTTATTCTCTAAATGCACTGCAAAAACTTATGAACAAAAGACTTCTTCCTAGCTATTGATGCAGCAACACAATCTTCAAACAAAGAAGCAAATGAAAAATAGATAATTTTTTTTATTTAAGTGTTAAATGAAGCAACAAAGGAAAAATGGCGACAAGCACAAAACCAAGAAAACAAAAATAAAATTCTGGCTTAAAGCGTAGATCGCAAAGAAGCAGAGCAAAGACGCACAATGGCAATCAAGAAAGAACTGACTCTTACGCTTGTCTAAAAACCATAAAACAAAATATTTTCTTTTTTATCTTTTCTATCAACAATCAACTAATAAAGAACAGACTAAGGGTATGAGGCCCTAACCTACTGACTGTGCCACCCTAGACGCAAACTCCTGAGAGGAACACTTCTCACCATAGGAGGGGATGACTGCCCCACCCTGATTGAAAATCACCCAATCAAGCCCACTACTGTCACTGAAACAACACGTGTGAAAACGCATGCTGAGCTATAACAGGGTGCGGGTACCCACGGGCTGCACTTGCACAGGCCGCGTGTATGTATGAATGCTAAGACAAAACTAAACACAAGCAGCCCAGACCTGGAAAAGGCCTCTGGTATAGACAACCAGGGTCTCTTGAAGGATTGGATGCTTCTTTTTTAACATAAAAGAAAAATAATTGCAGAAAATAACAAATGCAATAAAGCAAACTGAGACAAGACAGTGAACTAGCAAGACCCAGATAGGATCCAGAAAGCCCCCCTGAGAATGTAAAATTCTGACAGGGAAGAGGGGATTGCCTCTTAAGCTCTCTGACTCCTACACGTTACTGAAACCTCTACAACTAGCATTCAAACGCGGGCTGTAGAAGGTTAGGGCACGGGTTACATGCGTGCAGGCCTTCTGCAGGCCGCGTGTACCTCTGTGTGTCCCAATAATTAATGTCAAGCAACAGTCAAGGAAAAACTGGTATAAAGAACCAGGTTCCCTGCTAGCTTTGACCTAACAGAAAACAGACAAACAAAGAAACAGAAAATATAATCCTTTAAACTACCCAAAAACCTCAACTAAATCCGAAAACCCTAAGAGTATCTTCCCCAGTGGAGTCGCCAATTCTGTTGTTGGGAAATAATACCCTACGGACTAGAAAGCTAGGATAGACTTGCATGCAGATCATGACCTTAAAGAAATCACTTTTAACCTATCACCCCAAAACTTAAAACCCCATTTTCACATACAAACATGGAAAGGACCCACTAACCTTTTTACTGATGTTTGGTGTAGATCCTCCATTGCACTTTGTGTGCTTGCTTACGCTGCTCCTTCCAAAGTTAACCTGCAATCAAGATAAAAACACTACACATGCATGCTATTTTTCTACTTAAGGGTTAGAAATTAAGCATAAATTACAAAAACCAAATATAACTCATGCATTGGGACAGGAAAAGTATTCTTCTATTAATCTCAAGATGAATCAACTTACAATAATGATAGAGATCCCCCACCATTCCTTGATCCTGATCCTGGGCTCCTCCTCTTCTTTGTCCTCCAACTGCTTTGCTTGAATTCTTCTTAGGCTTGAGGAAAGGCTAAAGGGTTGGGACAAATGGATTCGAAAATTGGGCAGAGTTTCTTTGCTATCTTTTTTCCTCCTCCAAATAGTACCCCTACCCCTTCTTTTATAGGCTAGAAGGAGCTAGGGTTTTGGACGAACTCTCGGCCATGCATGGCTGGAAGTTTCAGTTAACTGACCCATAGCTTTTTGTCCCGTCGACAAATTTCCTGTTTTTGTGCTTTGTTAGGTAAACGTGGGATGTAGTAGGCCAGCCAACGTTCCAATGCATGCAGTAGTAGGCCTGCCAGCATTCCAACACGTGCAGTAGTAGTTTAGGGCATGTTTTACTTCATTTAAGAGGATTTTCAAGAGTTTATTTAGCATGGCTTTGGCAAGGAAGGGATATGAGTTGGCTTGATGTCAGGTAAGCATGTGTGGTGCAATTTAGGGTTATAACATTCTTCTAATTAATTTAGTGTTTGCTTGTCTTATCTTCTAGGGACTTTTTTTAGTGGGTGTTACTTTTGAACGTTTAGACTACCTTAGAGTGTCTTGGATATTCTCACACAGTGGAGGATCCCGAGCTCTGTTGGTCA
>ML819954.1:139645-165221 GCA_009831015.1 Picea engelmannii | reverse complement strand
TTTTATTTAAGAAGAGGCAGTGAACCTCTTCCCTGATTGAAGTCCCACTTCTCAGGGTTTCTTGATTAAGTACAATGTCTTTGTTTTTACAGTCGAAGCCCGAGTTTGATGTTAGTTTGGTTATCTTTTCAAAGATTTCTTGTATTTAGTTCGAAAGGGTTTTAGGCAAGTCTTCGAGTTTTGTTGACTAGCCTATTAGGTGTGTTTAGCGACTCCCTGCGATCCACAGTGGGCCAGAGGTCAGTTTTCAGTTTTGTCTTGTTTTTCATTTTTTCCCCTTTGGCTTGCTTTAAAGAAAAAGAAAAAGAATTTATTTCAAGTTTCTTGTTTGAAGCATAAAAAAAAGAATAGAAAAAGATTTTTGTTTCTTTGTTTGGTTAAGTAGTTGGATTAGTTACTTTGCTTGTTAGAAGAAAGAGTTATTTTCTTAAGTTCTTTATTGATTGCTTAGAACATTAAGTAGCTCGTAGTCGAGCAAAATTTCGTTTTAGTTTTTCCTTTAAAAGATCTTAGAAAAAGTTAGTTACGAAAAGTTGGTTAAAGACTTAGTTGCAAATCTTTATTGTTAACTAGAAGTAATTTTTCTTTCAGTTTCGTTTACTTCTTCTTTTTTTCGTCTCTTAAAACACACCACTAGTTTCATTATAGTTTCCTTGACTTAAAACAAGCCATCTAAAATTAACACTAATTTAAAATCAACTAGACTTTATGTTTGTAGAGTCAATCAACTAGTCTACGCTAGAGCCTTGAATTAGGTTGGAGAGGAAACTCTTCAAGGCTTATAAACAAACATTGGAGTCAGTGTTAGAGAGTGTTAAAAATACAGTAAACGTGAAAGTTATCTGGGACCCCCCTCTAACACAGGGGCTAAAAACGAGGTCGCGTGTAGAAAGGCAGCGAAGATAACCCCTCCAAAGTCGAACCAAGCGTAGTGGGGAACACATATCGAGGACTTGTTGTGGGATACTACTGGTTGCATTTGCCTATGGAGCTTCGTGGACCCCAAATCCGTTCGGGATCCTCAGTTGTATTTCAGACCACTTGCTTCAGATACCGTCGGTAGGTTTCGGGCTTTGTTACCCTACTCATTGTGGTCCACCCAATTGTCGACTGTACCCGCCTGGTGACTGTTCGCGAAATGGTGACTTAGTTGCCTTTATTTTAGGGAATTACGCAGGTGACTGCGGGGGTATATCACGGTACCTAGGGTCCAACTTGTCCGTTTTTTATGCTCCATTTTTTCTATGGAAACATCAAATTCGCTAAGTTTTCCACTTAGCGTTTACGGGTCGGGTCAAACTTTTATATATATATAATTATTATATTTATTGGATACAAGTAAAAATATATATGAAATAACTAATTTATTTATATAATTAATAAATAACGATATAACTATTTTATATATTATATAAATAATAATGGAGATATCATCTAACAAGATCATAAATGATAATAACAAGACCTCTTCCGTTTTATAAGTTTATAGTCATTGCATAATTTAACTTGCTTCAATCACCCTTTTTAATATAATTTAACTTGCTAAGGGTATTGATAATAATTTATTATTATGAATTTCTTTAATTAGTTAACACTTTGACCAAATCTTTTAACTAAATAATTTATTTTTATCATTTTCATTTACCTTGTTTTACTATTTTTCAATTATTATGATAGTTTAAGCACTATTTATTTAACACTTTGACTAAAAATTTTATAATTATTTATTAACACTTTGACTATAGTTATTTTTATTGTTTACATTTATTATTATTATTTTATTTCTATTATTTTATTATTATTCAATTACTATAATAATAGTTTACTAATTATTTTTTAAAGGTTTTGGATTTAATATTGGAAAGCGTTATAATCTTAATTTGCTTCATACATACAAACCTGTCATTTGGCCCTATTACTTGCTATTTTTGCCAAACCATTACTGAGCAACTCTTCTTAAAAACACTATTTTTGAAGATGTACACGCCTTGCACCACTATTGCCCACATACACATGCTTGCTACATCACTACAACTCGCGTACGTACGCTAGTTGCACCATTACAACCCGCGTATACTCCCAAAAGTTGCAAGGAATTCGTTGAAATTACGGGCTATTAGGTAGTTTCCCAACTGATCCACCGCCTATAGCCCGTCACCCAACCGAATAACCATCCTTTTGTCATATAAAAGGAGGTGTTGGGGTCTCATTCATGACATAAACATAAGAATAGTGAAACTCTGCCCGTTTCACATCCCCTCCTTGCCCCAAGAATTACAACCACCTTGTGAGATTTGCATCAAAATTTCTCATTTTGCCCTTTCTCCTCCATCATAAGCCTATTCCATTTCCCTAGAAGAAGTGTGAGAGGAGAAAGATACGCAGAGGCACAGTTGGAGCTTGGTGAAGAGGAGCTCGGACCAGGTTCGTGGAGCAGTCGCCGACCTTGTTGTAAGTAAACATTGTGATATCAATAAAATAAATAATTTTCCTGTCCTGAAATATGATGTGTCAAATGTTTGTATTCAATTTACGTTTCATTCTAACATCTAACCCATGATTTATATATGAGACGCATGTTTGTAGTTTCTTGTTTATCTGTTTGTGAATGCAGGTCATCCTTGGGAGGAGGCTTACAGTCAGCGGAGCTATCAAACGCGAGAGGATCGACACCGGACACGGAGTAAAAGGTAAAGTTACCTGATCTTTTCACTTTGTCTTTCATGTATGAATTTGGAGTATATTCAGGGTAGTTAGAAAGGTAGGAAACTTTTAGACGGTTAGATCTGCCTACATGTTCAACCCTAGTGTAGTCCATAGGGGGGTTTTCCGCTATAGCAAAACTGGCGACCATACTGGGGAAACCTCTAGGGTTTTAGGGGAATTTTTTTTGGGTATTTGATTGTCTTTTACCTTTTGAGTTTCTTTTTTGAGTCTGATGAGTCTTTAAGGGATTCTGGTCACATGTTAGTGTCATACTAGTTCTCCTTGCCCTGTCAGTCTACCTGTTTGTTTTCTTTTTGAGAAGTCACAGAGGTCTATGCGGCCTACTGTGGGTCAGCACATGTACATACACACCCTGCTTTTGGACAGCCTGCGTACATACGCAGGCTGTTGAAGCATTAGTAGTGTGCCTGTGTCAAGAAATATTTTCTTTAAGAAGAGGCAATCAACCTCTTCCCTGATTGAAGTCCCACTTCTCAGGGTTTCTTGATTAAGTACAGTGTCTCTATTTTTACAGTCAAAGCCTAGGTTTGATGTTAATTTGGTCATCTTTTCAAATATTTCTTGTGTTTAGTTCGAAAGGGTTTTAGGCAAGTCTTCGAGTTTTGTTGATCAGCCTGTTAGGTGTCTTTAGCGACTCCCTGTGATCCACAGTGGGCCAGAGGTCACTTTTCGCTCTTGTCTTGTTTTTTCACTTTTTCCCCTTTCACTTGCTTTAAATAAAAAGAAAAAGACTTTATTTCAAGTTTTTTGTTTGAAGCATAAAAAAAAAGAATAGAAAAAGATTTATGTTTCTTTGTTTGGTTAAGTAGTTGGGTTAGTTACTTTGCTTGTTAGAAGAAAGAGTTATTTTCTTAAGTTCTTTATTGATTTCTTAGAACATTAAGTAGCTCGTAGTCGAGCGAAATTTCGTTTTAGGTTTTCCTTTAAAATATCTTAGAAAAAGTTAGTTACGAAAAGTTGGTTAAAGAGTTAGCTGCAAATCTTTATTGTTAACTAGAAGTAATTTTGCTTTCAGTTTCGTTTACTTCTCCTTTTTTTTGTCTCTTAAAACACACCACTAGTTTCATTATCGTTTCCTTGACTTAAAACAAGCCATCTAAAATTAACGCTAATTTAAAATCAACTAGACTTTATGTTTGTAGGGTCAATCAACTAGTCTAGGCTAGAGCCTTGAATTAGGTTGGAGAGGAAACTATTCAAGGCTTATAAACAAACATTGGAGTCAGTGCTAGGGAGTGTACAAAATACAGTTAACGTGAAAGTTATCTGGGACCCCCCTCTAACATAGGGGCTAAAAACGAGGTCGCGTGTAGAAAGACAGTGGAGATAACCCCTCCAACGTCGAACCAAGCGTAGTGGGGAACACATATTGAGGACTTGTCGTGGGATATTGCTGGTTGCATTTGCCTATGGAGCTTCGTGGACCCCAAATCTTTTCGGAATCCTCAGTTGTATTTCAGACCACTTGCTTCAGATACCGTCAGTAGGTTTTGGGCTTTGTTACCCTGCTCATTGTGGTCCACCCGATTGTTGACTGTACCCGCCTGGTGACTGTTCGCGAAATGGTGACTTAGTTGCCTTTATTTTAGGGAATTACGCAGGTGACTGCGGGGGTATATCACGGTACCTAGGGCAGATGTCAGGCCACACTTTGCAGAGTATACCCAGAGGCTGCTTTCGTGTTCGAGTCACACTTGCACTGGTAAGTTGCTCTAGTGTTGGCTAGCCTAAATTTTCTTCCAACTAGATAGTGTTTTGCTTGTTTTTTCTTGTAAGAACTTTTCTAGTGTGTGCCTGGTTTTCAATGTTAGTAAAAGCCTTATTGTATTGTTGATCTTCTCACAAAGTGGAAGATCAAGAGCTTCGTTGGTCGCGAAGGCTTCTGGGCGTGCTGCCAATTACATTGGAGCCACCACTGCCATTATTACGACAAAGACTTGACCAACAAGGGTCATTTGAGGCGACCGAGCTACATGAAACTGTGCCTAAGCCTTTCCCGAGAGGAGAGAACTCAAATGAGGAGGAACCGACTATTTCTAAACTTGGAGCAGAAGCTCTTGTTCTGTTAAACCCTCTGATCAATGACTTGTCTGTGCCACTTTTGATACAGGATTCCCCTCCAAGGGTAACACATCACGAGCGTCAAATAGTTTTGCAAATATCTATGGAAGAAAATGTTGCTACTTCGTAAGGGAGTCCTCACACTCCCTCAATGACTGCCACTACAGGAGGTGTTCTGCCTTCGAACTCACCTTCAACGGTCTAGACCATGATGGTCTTGACCACCTCTACTTCGGGCAGCGATATGATTCCGTCTATGGTGGTGATCACTACTCTATTTACATAGAGTGCGATGGGCCCTCCGTTTTCATACGAAATGTATGACTTTGATACAAACTCTATCCTCACCTAATCCACCCTATAGACCATGGGTCTGGGGGAAAGGAGCTCAAATTCTCCTTCGCAAGGGTCCATGGGGGGCACCTCATCCCCCCATAATGCTTTCCCTTATGGTGGGGGTCATATACCCCCTTCGTCCCTTTCGCTCGACGGTGCTCCCCAACAACCCATCGGGCTGAATATAAACTATAGCTTGTTCGGATCAAGCAGTCTAGGACCTTCTTCCTACACCACATCGGTGGGTTCGATGTCGTTATCTTTATTCGATGCATTTGGAAATAACGCTTTCTCGTCAGATGCCGTCTCGACCGAGGGAAACCCTGGTTTTGGACAACAAATTTCTATGCAGGGTACTATTCCTACACAGGGGGAAAACACAGAAGTATTCTCCTCACAAGGAATCTGTGGCAGGGAGAATTTCCCTCGTCAGGGATGCCGACCAGGGGAAACCCTTTCCATGGTCAATGGAACCCCGGGAAAGGCTCAATACCTATGCCTGTCGGATCAGCAGGGGGAAACCCTTTCCAAAATATTTGGAACACGACGCATGGAGCAATCCCCGCCCAACCCTCAACGTCCAATTACGGGAGTCAGTCAATGATGGCCCAACAAACACAATATACATATGCTATCCAAGGCCATGGTATTTACCAGAACCCTGATCAACAACCTAACTTTTCCTGGAAACCTGGTGCTAATCAAACTCCAAGCTCCTTTCTTCCTGTACATAGTCAACAACCCAAACTACCGTTTCTGGCGACATTACATTTGTCAGACTTGTCAAGGTTGTTAAACGACCCCATTTGTCATGATCCGCATTCGCCTCCCATGCCAATGAAGTTTCCCTCGGACATTACGAAGTTTGAAGGTGAGCCTAACGAAGATCCAGGTGATCACGTGAGCACTTTTCACCTATGGTGCTCGTCGAACTCACTACGAGACGACTCTGTATAGTTGTGTCTATTTCAATGAACCCTCATCAGGAGTGCTGCGAAATGGTACATCGAGCTCGACCGCTCACAATACTCTTGCTTTAGCGATTTGGCAATGGTTTTCCTAAACCATTTCCAACTACCTGTGATATATGATGTCGGCACCGAATTGCTCGCCAATTTTTAGAAAACAAAGGCCGATCATATCTCAGATCACATCCGAGAATGGCGACATCGGAAGAGTTTGATAAAAGTATTGGTCCCACTGGCTTTCCTGCTGGAGTGGTTCCTTAAGTCTTTGGTACCTCAGTTATTCAAGGACGTCGTAACATTGGGAGTGTTTTTAGAGGAAGAGGCGATAATGAGATCTCAATAGCTTGAACTTATATACTCTCAGTCTGGTTTACTCTATGAGGTTTTTCCATATGCGCCACGGTCCATCCTTAACAAGGTCAGACACAAGTCTGGACCACATGTCGACGGTATAGTTGGTTCAGCACAAGAAAATCCCACTGATCAGTTGTCGAATCAATTGCAACAATTGTTGATATAGTAGACAACAACCAACCAAACCTCCTGTTCAGTTGCTCCCCCTACCCAAATGTCGGATGTACACAGTGTGCAGTTGACGAAACAGAAGGCCAACTAGCATCCTGATGGAAAGAAAAAACAGTGAAACAAGAAGGGTAAGGGGGATAAGAAACCCACCAACAATGTTGGCGGGGGAAACACAGAGAAAAGAAAGTCGAAGTATCCATGTAACCTTTGCACGAAAGACCATCCGACTCACCTGTTGTTATCGGACAAATTGGTAGGTGCAGACACTAACAGATCTCCCTAGATCCACCTGGATCTAGAACAAAACAGGATAGGACACGACTCTTTCCCTAAATTGTGATAATTGAATCTACTAATAAGAAGAAATGAGTGACATACCTTAGTATCGCTTCCTTAGGTCTTTGTTGTTCTCGCTTCACTCCAGTGCTCTTGTGAAGTCAGGTCCAAGACAACACAAACCAACCAAAGTGAAGATAGCAAAGTATATTCAATGTCAACCTATGTATATGATCAAGGAGTTACACAATAAAGTAAGAGTGACTTTATGGGAAAGGGACATGACGCTGCATCATATTAAATGAAAGTAGAAGATACAACCTGATCGCCTTGATGTTGCAAGCTTCCTTTCAGTGACCCTTGGTTCCAACACACACACTTGCTTTGTTCTTGCATGAAGAAGATCCAATACCTCTTGATATACCAAATAGAGTCTTCAATCTTCTGTCCAAGTAGGGTTCTTCACACAATTATTTCACCAATTCTTCATTCAATCTTGCTTAACCTTTTCCATGAGAAACCTTTCAATATATAGGAGAAGGAGAGATGGTTAAATGGATGAGGATGATCCCACCAAATATGAGAAGTCAGTAGAATGATAACCATGCGAATGCCAACTCATTTTCTAGAAGATCCCCTTCTAGAACCTTTGTGACCTCTTCTCATTTCCAAGCTTAAAAACAGGTTTGCACCCTATCTATGGAGCAGACTGCAAACAGTTCGCACCCTAAGTGTGGGTGGCCTATGAGAATGAAGGATTCTCACACCCTATACCATAGGAAACCTACGAACTCATCTTAAAAATATGTTTTTGGAATAAGACAGGAGCCACTTTTCTCAGGCAAAAATTCCTTGTTGGGAGCCTGAATACATCACTGTTGAGACATCACCAGAGTGACCAAAATCATGTGTAATAGAATGCCCCCCAAAGTATGAGGCCGGAATATGTGACAGCCGAAATACTTTGTAAACTGCGTGTGTGTGTCAGAAACCAAGAGCGCACCTAATTGGAAACCTGTAAACAATCAAGCATCCACAGAATATAATACCAGTTATGAGGTAGGCATTCCTATTCTCAAATCACAAATGAATGGAAGTAGGTCATGGCCACCAATCATACACCGTGGATCCATGCCATCAAAACGCTACATAGCCACCAGGAATACACTATGGAACTATGTGAGAAGACTTGAATTAAGACGACATAGCCACGTGACATACAAAGTGGATCTATGCACCGACACAAATCATACATACTCCATAGCAGCCTGGATAAAAAAGATGATACCCAGGGTCTTCAATCCCATCACCTAAAAGTACGAATCTAACCATGCGATTACATGTGCTGAAGTCGAACATGGTAGAAACCACTTGATTACTGGTCATTGATGAAAATCATTAACAAGTGTGAGGGAAATCACCATTGATGTCAATGCCTCCCAATGTACTAAAGTACAATCCAAATGAATGCGAATGAATGAGTCGAAGTCGAGAACTCGGAGGAATCTCTCGATCAGGGATCAATGATGTGAAACCCCTGTCGAAAGCAAAGAGACCTGCCATTAAGGCATCCAGGCTCTAAGGTACTAAATGATTTCTAAGTCTCATTTCCGGATAATGGGTTGGAGTCGACAGAATAAGACTCATCACAGGAGGGCCTTAATGTATCCCCCATGAATGACATGAAATAAGTAACAGATTTTGAGGATGAGGCAAAGTATGAATATGAGTCGAAACGGACATAGGGAAGGCCGACATAGTAAGAATGGACAACTGCAGATGGCCGAATCAATAGAGGGCTCGTGTGAACTTCTCTTGAACATATGAATGACACGACCAAAGTCTTGGCAGCACTGACTCAAAGATGACCCAAGATATCACCTTGTAGCAAGTCGAACGAGAGACAACTAGATTTCCCAACCTGGATTCAAATGACGAATAGGGGGTGTCATGTTCAATAGCGACGCTTACTGCCATTGATATGAATACGAAGACACATCCCTTTCCCAAAATTTCCCTCACCATTTCTGGCGAGTACCTCTTTATTTTTACACAAGCTTGAGGAGGATAACATATGCTTGTTGATGTAAGCTCATCCTTCGAATGAGTCCCTTGGAGTACATTTAACGAACCCTAGGAAGGAGTGGTTCGGTCCCACTGCGGCTCTTTGGATGTTTGTTTAATGAGTCCAAGGATAAAAAAACTCGGGGGTTTTTCATGTTTTGAGAGTCTGAAAAATACTTAAAGAGAACTCTCTCAGTTCATTTTTCGTAAAATAGTTTGACAGGACTGAAAAAATGATAAACTATCGCCCATCGAACGTTTTGTTCAAATACTTTTATGAGCGTGAATAGAATAAGGTCGCTCGGCCATCTTTTCATTTTTATGGAGCGTGAAAAGAGCTTAAAGGATACTCCTTTGCATTCGTCATTTTCCTGTTACCATGATGAGTACGAAAAGACGAGAAACGTATACTCGGTTATGTTCTCATGTATTTTTGAGCGCGAGAACAAACAAATATTGAGCTCGAGGTTTTTCTAAAAAACCCTAAAAAGTAGTCATATATGCGACAAAAAGAAAAAGAACACCCACACCCCATCATTTGGACTCCGAAGTGGCGATATCTGTGAAAAACCATGCTCACAAGGCTATTAGGGTATGAGGTTTTATAGACAAAATATATAAAAATCAATAAAAAATAGTAAGAAGTGAATAAATACGGGTAAAAAGGGATTTTTACCAATTCATAGTGATTTTGCCAAAAACGTGTCTAATATACCTCATTTTCCCCCAAATTTCTTTGCTCGATTGCAGTAGGCACAAGCAACCATTTGGCGAACTGTCTTCGCCAATGAGGTAAGCTCTTGATCTTTTAACTTTTCTATGGTTTATTTTTAGTTTTTATTGGGAATTTTTAGGGTTTTAGGTCCATTTTAGGGCCATAACTTGCACCCAAGCATTCTCGCAGGCTGGCTATGCGGGACCTGCGAGAATCTAGGATTCTCGCAGGCGGCCTTAAGGGCACCTGCGAGAATCTCACACTATGCTAAAGGGGCACCTGCTAGGGCCGAAAAATGAATTTTAAAGTTGTCTTTTGCTCAATAAAAATTATGCCAAGGTTTGAAATAAGTTGTTGACCCTTCTCTCATGGATCTTGTGCAGGTGTTTGACCATCACAATGCTAGAGTGGTGAGAAAGAGAACATGAGGAGGAGGATTCCATTGCCGGGAATGACTCGGGTACCATCGCTTCCCTCCGAGATTGTGGGCTCTTGAAATTATTCAGGATTCCGGGCATGAGGGCCCAACTTAGATTGTTGGAATACCTGGTTCATATGTGGGATGTGGACCAATAGTTGTTTCATGTCGAAGTCCACACACTGACCTTAGATATCGAGGATATCTATTTTCTAATGGGGTTATCACGACGCAGATACCATGCTAGTTTGACCGGTGGACGAGGTGGAAGACTCCCTATGAGTGAGTATTGTCGCTAGTATTGTGTTCCTAAGGCAGAAAGAAGCAAGGGCAAGGTTGTTATTTGGGGGGTCTAAGACTTGACCCTACGAACCATCTTGTTCACTATAGCACGCATGGTCGGGAGCGCGGCTCCACACATGGCTCTCCAGAGATACTTCCTGTTACCCATGATTTTGGTCATCATGATGATGTATTGATGATGGTGTACTCAAGCTCTTCATAAGAACTTTTTCCTGAGAAAAAGTTACTTTCTTCTCTTTCCAAAAATATCATTTTTGAAGAAGGTTTGCAGGCTGCTAGTATATTTGCCTGCGAGAATGACTGATTCTCGTAGGCTGCCTTAAGCCAGGGTGCAAGAAGTTCGCACTGTGTTGAACTGTTAGGGTGCGAACTCTTCCTAAAGCAAGGAAAAAGATGAATTCTCGATGCTTCTAGAAGGATGAGATGGCATTTGAATGGTTATCCTAGTACTGGCTTCCATGATATTTTGGGATCATTCTTATCCAAGTAACTAATTCATTCCCTCCTATATATTGAGGGAATTCTCATGGAAAAGGTTAATCAAGATTCATAAGAGAATTGATGAAAGAATTGTGTGAAGGACTCAACATTGAACAACAGTTTGAAGACTCTAGCAGGTCTATCAAGAGAATTTGATCTTCTTCATGCAAGGATTGAGCAAGTGTGTGTGTCGGAGCCAAGGGCCATCGAAAGGAAGTTTGTGACATCAAGGCTCAGGTTGTAATCTTTACTTTCCATTATTATGATACAATAGCATGCCCCTTTCCCATAAAGCTATTTCCACTTTATTGTATAATTTCTTGATCATATACATAGATTGACTGTTGAATAGATTGTTCTATCTTCACTTTGGTTGGTTTGTGTTGTCTTGGTCTTGACTGCATGAGAGCACTGGAGCGAAGCAGGAGCAACAAAGACCATAGGAAGCGATAATAAGGTATGTTATTTATTCTTGCCTCCTAGTTAATTCAATGGTCAAAATCTAGGGAAAGAGTCATGTTCTATCTTGCTTTGTTCTAGATCTAGGTGGATCTAGGGAGATCGGTTAGTGTCCGCACCTACGGATTTATCCTATAACCAAATTGGTGACTCTACTGGGGAACACCAAAACTCATTTTCTTTGTGGATTTTGATATTTTTCAGTGGACATTTGCTCTGGTTTCACTTTTCTCCTGTCCTATCAATCTTTGAGTCTTCAGGATATCCTGATAGACCCTCTAGGTCCAGAGGCCTTTTTCAATTTTGCTTCATTTTTCAAATTTTTGATTATGTTCAGGCATTCTCGCACTGTACTTCATTGCAACCTACGAGAATTGGTAGGGTTAGCACTCTACCTTTAGGTTTCAGTGCGAGGTTCTCGCACCCTGCTCAAGGGTCACCTGCGAGAATTAGTGATTCTCGCATTGTGTAATATTGCCTGCCTGCGAACACAATTTTTCAAAAGTTTGGATTTGAGTTTTGGTATTTTCAATTGCCCAGATCAGTTTGATTGCCTCTTATGAGTTTCTTGGACCATTGATTGATGTATTTCTTGTCTTCGTTTGCGTGCATGAACAATCTTAGGATTCCAAGGCTTTTCTTGTCATTTGTGTCTTGACTTTCATTTCTTGACTTTTCTTGGCAAAGCCATTCTCTTTGACTTCAGAATCTGAGTGTGTTTGATTAGTTAAGAACCAGTGATTGGTTGAAAGTTGAGTGCTTGGTTTTTTCTCATTTGTTTATTGGTTTGAAAGATCATTTTCTTTTGCATTTGAAAAGACTACACTGGTTTGCTCTTTATTTTTGTTTTCATTGAAAGAGTTGATTGGGTTTGTCATTACTTGTTCATTTGGTTTTTTGATTTTCTGTACTCTCGCTGTCATAGTGTGGGTCCTTTTTGAAAAGTGAACAAAAGTTTTTTCTTTCAAAAAATTCTTTTCGTTTTAGAAAACATCGAAAATCAAATTACTGAGATTGTTGAAGTATTTGGAAAAGACACAATAGAGAATTGTCATTTGATAAGTGTTTGTTTGCATTTCTATTTTAAAGGAAATTTTGCATTGTAGTTCAAGGTTGATTTGGAAACCTTTCTCTCTCTCCCATACATAGGATTCATTGAACGAAAAGTGATACATTTCATTCTCATCCTTGCATTATTGGGTCAGAGTCATACAACATAAGTTTCACTTCCGTTTCCTTTGAGTAAAGAAAAACTCTTAATAACACTGCGTAATCATAAAATTTATCTAGTAACTCTTTTCTAGGGCTCTATTACACCAACATTTAGCTAGGCTAGTGCTTTGGAGTAGGAAGAGAGATACACTCTCCAAAAGCACAAAACACACAATAGAATCTTGTGTTAGGGAGTGTTAAATTCCATTTGCAACATCTTGTCCTGGGAAGCCCTTCTCACACAAGGGTCAAACACTAGGTCGCATTGATATTGGCAGAGTTACTCACCCTGCTTTGTTGATATCATTGTAGAGATTGCACGTATTACGGGGATCACTCAAGGTATACCCACAATGATGCGTGGAAGCCTTTTGAGTTGATTACGGGCTAGATACCCTGCCCTTGCGTGTGGATTGGACTGTCGATTGTTCCCCCAGGCTTTATTGTTGTTGGTGGTGACCTTAGTGGCCTATCTTTCTAGGTTCTTACCCGAGGTGACTGTGGAGGGGAAAGTCTTCATGGTACCTGGAATTGACGTTGACCAAACTCACTCGGGCGCCTTGGAGGGTATACCCATGATTATGTGTGGGAGCTTGCACCAGGGTGTAAGTCCGTTAAGCAGGTCATCGGCGTAACTTTTCCACTCTTGCCTAGCCCCTTTTCATCTCGTTGTTGTGACGTTGGATTTCATCACCAATTAGTGGCTTTGAAATTAGAAGGTCTTGTTTGCTTGGTGTTGCTTTCTAGATTTTATTTACTAGCGCGTGTTGTTTGTTTCTCGAAGATTGACTATAGGATTTTCTTAGCGAAGTTTGTCACTCGTTTACAATAGCTCCTCCACGTCGTTCATGTAGAATGTAGGGTTTATCTCCAGAGCATCTGGAAGGTTCACAGCCCTTGCCCACAAGTATACCTGGAGTCTCTCCTCGGCAGAGTGAAGTCCCAGTCATTACCACTCCACAAGTGGAGCGTACTGACTCTCTAGAAAGTTTTCGCATTACAAACACTCGAGAGGACTTTAGACTTCACCCTGATTCTGAGAGACGTTATATGCGAGCAGACTCTTTCAGAGACTTAATTGTTGTGTATTCCGGATCTCCAATTGGACCCTTTCCCGGTATAGAAGGCCAAGATCCTTTTTGGTCTACAGGTGTTTTTCGACGAGACCTTTTTGGTCCAAGTTCCCCTGTGATTTCTGATATTACTCCACCTGTGATTTCTGAAATCTCTAATCTAGAGACAGTACCGTTGACTACCGCTTATCACTTTACTGTCCCTGCCGAAATGGCCCATCTTGCAACTACTACGAGTGTTCCAACCGGTTTTCCTGCGGTTAGTCTTGCTCCCATCAACACACCATGAACGCCCAATGTCAATTCGACACTACCACCTAGATATCATGCGTTGAATGCTACCATTCCTACTCATGTGCAAACTCCATCCGGCTCTCCTAGTGGTCCTTCTTCTTCTGGGCACTTTCTTTCTGGTTTTGTTTCAACACTCCCTCAATTTCCTTTTGGAGGACCTTCTTCATCTTCTACTGGCAATCCTAATCCTAGTGGCACTATTCCATCATTCACTCCAACTTATCAGCCTCTGGTTGGTGGACAAACTCAACAAGGTAGTATAACTCAACCCCCTCTTAGTTGGCAAATGTCGATTGGAACATTACCCTCCATTGGTGCACCACCTTCAATGGTAGGAGCAACTCCCCCTTATGGGCAGAACATACCTCCGTCCTTGGACCAGTATTGGAATCAGTTGATACAAAAATTTTCTCAATCGACTGGGGGGCAGCAGTTTCCAACTACGTCCGTAACACCCCCTAGCATGGGCCAACCATATCCCGGTTCGTTTAATCCCATTTGGTGGTCGACTGCTCAAACTCAAGCCCTTTTTCCAGGGTATAATCCGATGAGCTACTATCCTGTCCAACCACCACCAAATATGCCCAGATCTTCACATTATCTGCAGACTGCTTATGGTCCTACTGGTTTGCCGACGGGGCTTCCTCCCTAAAGCCACCAGTACCCGCAGGTGAATCGATAGTTACCTTTTCTTGCCACTTTGGATCTTCCGTATTTGTCTAGGATTTTAAATGATCCTATTCGTCACTCTCCCCAATGGCCTGTTATCCCAGCCAAGCTTCCCTCAGACATTCCTAAATTCGACGACAAAGTGGGAGAGGACCCAAACAATCACGTTATGACTTTTCACCTATGGTGTTCATCCAAATCATTGATGGATGACTCTATTCGTTTACGTCTTTTTCAACGAGCCCTTACCGGTTCTGCTGCGAAGTGGTATATTGAATTACCACGAGGTTTCTTCTCTGATTTTAACACCCTAGCTATGGCTTTCCTTCCACATTACCAGTTACCGATCTGTTATGACACGGGCACCGAGATTCTAACTTCCTTCAAACAAACCAAAGGCACTCATATATCTGATCACATTCATGAGTGGCGAAGGAGATGACGTCTCATTAAACTTGAGCTCCCTGATCAGTTACTGGCATAACGGTTTACAAAATCATTTGTCAATGAAATTGGTAAGGACATTTCCATGGGTGGCGTTGTCACGGAAGAGCAGGCTATAAGTCATTCTCAATATCTTGACCTCGTTTATTAAAAAACGGGAACACTTTCCGATTTACTACCTGAATTACCTCGTCCTAATGCTTCTAGCACTTCGACTACTCCCGCTGGCTCGCATGCAGCTGACGGTGTGATTGGTACTGCCCAAGCCCAGTCACATTCTGTTTCAAGCACAAACCCTAAGTCTTCTTCTTCTAATGTTCAAAATGCTTCGTCTCCTGCCACACCCACCGACAAGACTTCTGAGGTAAATGCTGTCCAATCTACCCCAGCCGGTAAAAACAAATCTAAAAAGGGGAGAGGCAAGAATAAGGAGGGAAAAAATAATACTCAAGCAGAGCAACCTAAAACTACTCCTGTTGATGACCGGGATAAGTGCAAACCCTGATACCCTTGCCTTATCTATGGTGATGATCACTACACGAAGGATTGTCCACGACGTGTGAAGTCACTAAGTTCCTTCAAGGAGCTCCGAAACCAGCTACACTGGCTGTCTTGTCCCAACCCTTCCTGTCTCAACAACAAGATCAGTTGGTCATTCATGACCAACCATCCTCTTCTACTACATCATATGTTTTGATGTGTACTGGTGATTCTAAGCAGAACAACGTTGCACTCATGACTCGAGCCAAAGATTATTCTCCATCTAAGGAGAAGGTTGACGATTTACCTCCTGCTTTGGTACAACCCTCTCCAATGACTCCACCTACCAATGGTCCTCTTCATCTCGAATGACCGAGCCTCGACACAGTTCTGTGACCCCCCCCTAAGGGTGTCATTTGGAAATCTCTTTTCAATCCTCATGCTTGTGAGGCCTAGAACTATAGCATTGTTGAAGATCTGGCCCAAGCACCTTCTGCGATATCAGCCCTTGAAGTCCTTCAAACTTGTCCTGCACAATGGAAGGCACTGTTGAAAGCTATCAGTGGAATTGACCCAACGGATATGAATTTAATAGTCTTTGACTTGGATGATCACATTCCCAGGTTACCCCCTCAACTCGCGTTTTAGATACAAGTTGTTGTTTTTGACAAGAACATTTGCCGAACTGTTATCGATGAGGGTGCCTCGACGTGTGTAATGTCTTTTGCTTGCTGGAAAGCTATTGGCTCTCCTTCCTTGAATGAATCACAAAACACTCTTAAAGCCTTCAATGGCTCTGGTTTTAAGCCCTACGATGTTCTTCCTTCGTTGCCCATCATGTTAGAAGGTAATACGGTTCAAGTTGAAGTGGAAGTCTTTGACGCTCCACTTGATTATAATCTTTTACTTGGCCGCAGATGGATCGATTCCATGCGTGTCGTTGTGTTGACGCTCTTCCGTGTAGTACGTTTCCCTCATCAAGGAAAGGTTGTTACTTTCGACCAACTCGCCTTCTTCAATTCCGATACTCGTATTGGCAACGTACTGTTTATTGATAAAACCCCGCCGGGTTATGAGAATGTCGGTGTAGGCCTTTTAAAGGACTCCTCGTTAATGGGTACTTTCCCCATTCCACTGCCCGATGTTCCCCACCCATCTGTTGCTTCTATCCACATGATCTCCACCGTGCCTCATGAAATTCTTGCGTCACAGGACCCTTGGATTGTCCCTGACCCTGGAGATCATCTTCGTTTCGGCAACGCAATGCCGTTAAGTCCGGTTGAATCTTCTTATCAAGCGATTCAATCGACAATACCTTCTACTCCCTCTCTTGATGAGTTGTCTCCCGATCCTTTTCGTGTTATTTTTCCCACTGACAATATGATTATGTCTGTCATGGAGGACACCCCTTGGGACGATGGACATCATCATTCTCTTCTCTTTTTGGAACAACACACTCTTGAGAACTACCAACGGATTTTGACCCCGTCGACCGTTGTGGTTATTTCGACCATTCCCGAGTCTACATGTGATGTGTTTGCTGAAGGGAACTTAAGTAATATCTCGCCCACGATTCCTGTTGACATCTTCTTCAAACCTGGAATCATCGAAAATGTCCATATTGGAGCTTCGTGTTCCCCTGATGAAATAGTCACCCATACGTTCCTGTTCAAAGAGTTTCGTGACATATTCGCCTGGAGCTACGAAGAAATGCCAGGTATCGACCCTGCAATTGTTGTACATGAGATAAAGACATACCCTGATGCTAAACATGTCTGGCAATGCCTTCATCCAGTTCACCCATGTAAAGCGACTGCTATCAAGCTCGAAGTTGAAAAACTTTTGAAAGCCGGCTTTATTTATCTGGTGGCTCTTACAGACTGGGTTTCCAATCCTGTCCCGATTGACAAAAAAGGAGGCACCATTCGTGTTTGCGTTGATTATAGGGATATTAACAAAGATTGTCCCAAAGACAACTTTCCTACCCCCTTCATCGATCAGATTGTCGATGATTGCGCCGGAAGTGAAATCTTCTCCCTCATGGATGGTTTCTCTGGCTATAATAAAATTAACATTGCTCTTGAGGATCAACATTAGACTGCTTTTATTTGTCCTTGGGGTACTTTTTCCTATCGAAAACTCCCTTTCGGTCTTAAGAATGCGGGCGTAACTTTTCAACGCGCTATGTCTTATGCTTTTCATGATATCAAGCACATTGTTCAACCTTATTTGGATGATTTACCTGCTCATTCTATGCGCAGAGTCGATCACCCTACCCACCTCCGAGCCATTTTCGTTTGCTGTCGGTTCTACCGTATACGTTTAAATCCTCATAAGTGCATTTTCTGTGTAGAATCTGGCCGTCTTCTAGGTTTTATTGTTTCGCGTCATGGGACCTGGGTGGATCCTTTGAAGGTTAAGGCAATCCTTAATCTCCCTCCTCTTTCTACACTTCGCCAGTTGCAAAGTTTGCAGGGGAAAGCAAACTTTCTTCATCGTTTTATCCCAAACTACGCCGAGATTACTCGTGGATTTACGCGGCTATTAAATAAATATTCAGAGTTCATCTGGGATACCATTGCCAACAATTCTTTTGAAGCTTTGAAGTTGTCCCTAATGCGAGCTTCGCTTCTCTTCCCCCCTGATTACAGTCGTGATTATTTCCTTTATCTTGTTTCCTTGGAGTATACTATTGGCATGGTTCTTGTCCAAGAGGATGATGCGCACGACAAACATGTTATTTATTACTTGAGTCAAAGTCTCACATCTACCGAAATCAAGTATCAACATGTTGAAAAACTGGCCTTGGCTATCGTTCAATCCGTCCAACGCTTCCGGTACTATATCCTCTCACGTAAGACTACGATGATTTCTCATTGCAACCCTATGCAACATATTTTGACACGTCAATTGCTAGGGGGAAAATACTCCAAATGGATTGTGATACTCCAGGAGTTTGACTTGGCATTTGATCACGCCAAGTATAAGAAATCCTTAGTTTTTGCTGAGTTGATATGCAATTTTCCTCATTCTGCAACGGAAAATGTAGCAGTTGATTCATTAACCGATGAATCTCTTTTCCTTATTAGCACTGATGATCTTTGGTATGGAGATATCATTATATATCTCCAAACCCAGACTTTTCGGCCTACTTTGTCTAGTATTGAACGATGTCGCATATGCTATCAAGCTCGTCAATACATTCTCCTCGGGGATACTCTTTACCATCGGGGGATTGACTCTGTTTTTTGACGTTGTCTAACATTCGACGAAGCCGAGAAAGCTCTGAATGACTGCCATTCCGGAACATGTGGTGGTCATATGTCTAGGTATGCTACTGCCCAGAATATCTTATGCGCAGGGTATTTTTGGCCTTCTTTGTTTAATGACTGCATTATTGTCGTTCAAAAGTGCCATGCCTGCTAGACCTACAACCAAAAAATTCGGTCACATCTTGCTCCTCTTCATCCTGTGGTCTCAGTTGGTCCCTTTGCGAAATGGGGCATCGATTTCATGACATGTCACCCTCACTCGGTCGGAGGGCATGGTTACATCATTGTAGCCGTTGATTACTTTACGAAATGGGTCGAGGAGATGCCGACATTTGACAACACTGGAAAGACCGCAACCTTGTTTCTTTTTAATCACGTTATAGCTCGTTTTGGTGTTCCCCAAGCTATCATCACTGATCACGGTAGCCACTTTAGGAATTTTATGATGTATGAACTTATGGAAAAGTTGGGTCTTCGCCATGATAACTCAATGCCCTATTATCCACAAGCAAATGACCAGGTCGAAGCAATCAACAAAGTTCTCATAACTATGCTTCGACGGATGATAGGGATTCATAAAACAAGTTGGCACACAATGTTGTTTTTGGCATTGTGGGCGTACCGGACGTATGTCAAGTCCGCTACTGGGTTTACGACTTTTCGGTTAGTCTATGGTGTGGAAGCCATTCTTCCTATAGAATGCGAGATACCCTCTCTGAAGCTAGATGTTGAACTCCTACCCAACACTTCTGCTGAAGAAGAACATCTATTGTATCTAATGCGATTAGATGAAACTCGACGTGATGCCACCCTAGTTATAGAAGCCCAGAAGAAACGTGTCAAGGCCCAATACGACAAGCATGTCAAGCCTCGTGTTTTTTCTGAAGGTGATCTTGTTCTTCTCTATGAACAAGATCGAGATATGTTAGGAGCTGGAAAATTCGAACCCATGTGGCGAGGTCCTTATATCGTTCGCCGAGTTTTGGAAAAAGGAGCATATGAGTTGGTAGATTATGATGGTATCCCTTTGAGTGAACCTAGGAATGGGTTGTACTTGAAGAAGTACTATGTAGTACTTGTATTTTTAATGTATCATACTTCTTGTGTGTTACTATAGTTTGCTTTGGTCGTTATCTGGTCTCTACCCTTATGTGACGTTATGTTTGATTTTCAGATGTCGAAGTCTTCGCTACCCTATATTGGCTTCGTTGATGGCACTAGCCATAGTACTCAGAACCTTGCTTTTGCTGTGTGGGAAATTTATGCCCCTACAAACGAACTTGTCTCTTTACGAGGTGTGTGCCTCGGCCGTGCAACCAACAACATTGCAAAGTATAGCACCGTTATTGAATTATTGGTTGATGCTATTTCTCTCGGAATTCGTCGTTTGGTTGTGCGACTTGACTCGCAGCTTGTAGTACTACAGTTAAGTAATATCTACTCTATTCGAAGTTCTACTTTGTTATGGGTGTATTTGCGAATTTGCCTCTTGGAACGTTATTTTGATCACATTGAATATCAACATATTCCTAGATGTCTAAATAAATTAACAGATGCATTGGCTAATTATGTATTGGACAGACATTTGAATCATTTATAAGTTAAACACATCGAAATTCACACAATATAAGGTAAACCAGTAGAAGCCGTCTGTATATATAACGATAAAAAAGAGTTTTTTACAAAAAAGTTTGTTTGAAGACCAAAATGTCAAAATTTGAAGCTCATAGCTTCTACAAAGTGACATCATGGATGATGTTCACGGTAACACACGACTGCCTTAGCAACCCTACGGAGTAGTCGACTCATAGATGCTGATACCCCTACAGTATGATGCTGATTGCGTCGTGGAACCTCTTCCAGACTCATGTCTGGAATGTCTGCAGTCAGGCCCTCTAAATTCTGTTCCACCACTTGATAATCCTCAGCATACTGTGGTGCTGCCACTACCTCTCCTGACTATTGGATGGGAGAAGTGCCAGGAGGTCTGTAAGGTCCAACATCTGTGTTTTCACCAAACGATTTTGTATTAGTCTTTGGACAGACGTATAAAACAAAAACATTTGAATATGATAAAAATTCACAAAAACATTTGAAAAGAAAAAAATGTGTGTACTTCTTACCAAGGTCCCCCCACTGAGCATCCTCTGGTAATACCAAATATGGATCTCCTCGGAAATCCATCCCAGCATAAGTTTAGTCATCAACCATCAACATTTGTGGTTGAAGCCAGTTAAAGAAAGTATCATCATATTTGATGATCAGTCCTACTACGTGCCGGGCCATGAGCCGACACCATCTCAGCATCCGCGGATCCCTAGGAGCTGGTAAATTCCACTCCACCTGTAGTCTCAGTAATGGGACCTGCTCAAGGAAGAAGGATACCAGCAAAGATCTGTATCTGAATTGTTTCAGGTCACCTCTCCTACATTTGGTGAATTTCTTTTTTATACTGCGAAGCACAACATCTGCCCAGTTGAATACCCGCAGCTCAGTACACTCAATAACATACTGGAAGTAACTCTGGAATGCCATATGAGGAGAAAAAATCCCAGCCATCCGAGCTATAGTGAAAAGGATAGTACGGAGGGTCAAGTCTCGTACCCCCCAGATAACTACTTTTCCTTTCTTTCTCTCAGCCTCAGGAACGCAGTGTAAATTGCAGTACTCGCTCATCTTTAGCCCACCACCTCTACTACCTGTCAGGCTCACATAGTACCGCCGCCGTGACAAACCAGTCAAAAATTAAATGTCCTCATTGTCTAAGGACAGTGTGTGGATGCCCACATGAAATGCCTGCTGATCAGGGTCCCACATACGCACCAGGCACTCTAATATTTTGACTTGGGCCCTTATGCCCAAGATGCGAAAGTACTTCAAGAGCCCACAGTCTCTCAAAGTAGCTATGGTAGGTGGATGATTTTCAGCCATTGCATTGTCCTCTTCATGTTCCCTTTCGCGCCACTCAAGCACCACGTTGATAGCCAATTATCTGCATAAGGAACACAATAAGAGGATTAACAACTTTTTTCATGCTTTGGATCTTTTTCATTGGGTAAAAATTTTAAATCTTTTTTGGGCTTTGCGGTTCTCGTAGGTGCCCTGTGTGTATAGTGCGAGAACCTCGTAGGTGGCTTTAGGCTCACCTGTGAGAATGCATCATTCTCGCAGGCCTCGTATAAGCCTGCCTGCGAGAATGGCAACGTGCATGTAGGGCTTTGAAAATCAACCTAAAATGAAAATTTAACCAATGGAATTACAAAATTAAACCATGAAAGTGTTAAGAACGAAGAACCTACCTAACTGTCACAGACAACTCGCTGAATGGTCTCTTGTAGCTCTCGCAATCTGACACCAAACTTGGAGGGTAAACGAGGTGTTTTTTGAGATCAATAGTGGAAATGTAAAAATGATGTGGTAAAAAGAGTATTTACTCCTTTTATTCACTTTTAGTATATCATTTTGGTTTTTTATGATTATTTATCGATTAAACCCTAATCCCTAATGTCATGTTGAGTGTAACTCTTGCAGGCGTGATGACTTTGATGATCAAATACAGGGATACAAACATGTTTTTCTTTGTTATCGCGTGTTTTTGATTGTTTTTTAATGGTTTTTATATAAAAACCTTGAGCATGGTCTTTGTCCGTTCTTGCGCTCGTAAATACATGAGAACGCGGTCGAGCGTACTTTTATCACTTTTTCGGGCTCAACAAGGTTATACGAAAAAGGAACCCCCCTGGAGTCCTTTTTAAGCTCTTTTCAGACTCTCTAAACATGAAAAGATCGTCGAGCGACCTTGCTATTTTCACGTTCGATAAAGTATTTGAAGTAAGCGTCTAGTGAGCGATAATTTATCTCTTTTCGGTCTCATTCAGACTATTTCACGAAAAAAGAACTGAGAGAGTTCTCTTTTAAGTGTTTTTGCCAAACTCTATAATCTTGAAAAACTTTCGAGTTTTCTATCTCTGGACTCGTTAAACAAACATTGACAGACCTGTGATGGGACCGAACCACTCCTTCTTAGGGTTTGTTAAACATACTCCAAGGGACTCGTCCGAAGGATGAAATTACATCAACAAGCATATGTTATCCTCCTCAAGCTTGCATAAAAATAAAGAGCTACTCGCCAGAAATGGTGGGGGAAAATTTGGGAAAGGGATATGTTTCCATCTTCGTATTGATTGACAGTAAGTGTCGCTCTTGAACATGACACCCGCTATTCATTATTTAAAGATGGTTTGGGAAATCCATTTGTCTCTCATTTGATTGATTACAAGGTCATTCCCTGTGTCATCTTTGAGTCAATGCTGCCAAATCATTGGTCGTGTTGTTCATATGTTCAAGAGAAGTCCATCTGAAACCTATATTGAGTCGTCCATCTGCAGTTATCCATTCTCTCTGTGTCGGCCTTCCCTGTGTCCAGTTCAATTTACATCATACTCTGTTTCACCTTCAAAATCTGTTACTCATTTCGTGTCATTGATGGGGGATACATTAAGGCCCTCCTCTGATGAATTTTGTTCCATCGACTTCAGCTCATTATCCGAAATCAAGACTTAGAAATTATTTAGTATCTTGGAGCTTGCATTACTGAGCAATTCTTCTTAAAAACACTATTTTTGAAGATGTACACGCCCTGCACCACTATTGCCCACATACACATGCTTGCTGCATCACTACAGTCCGCATACGTACGCTAGTTGCACCACTACAACCCACGTACGTATGCTAGTTGCACCATTACAACCCGTGTATGTACGCTAGTTGCACCATTACAACCCGCGTATACTCCCAAAAGTTGCAAGGAATTCGTTGAAATTACGAGCTATTAGGTAGTTTCCCAACTGATCCATCGCCTATAGCCCGTCACCCAACCGAATAACCATCCTTTTGTCATATAAAAGGAGGTGTTGGGATCTCATTCATGACATAAACATAAGAACAGTGAAACTCTACCCGTTTCACATCCCCTCCTTGCCCCAAGAATTACAACCACCTTGTGAGATTTGCATCAAAATTTCTCATTTTGCCCTTTCTCCTCCATCATAATCCTATTCCATTTCCCTAGAAGAAGTGTGAGAGGAGAAAGATACGCAGAGGCGCAATTGGAGCTTGGTGAAGAGGAGCCCGGACCAGGTTCGTGGAGCAGTCCCCGACCTTGTTGTAAGTAAACATTGTGATATCAATAAAATAAATAATTTTCATGTCCTGAAATATGATGTGTCAAATGTTTGTATTCAATTTATGTTTCATTCTAACATCTAACCCATGATTTATATATGAGATGCATGTTTGTACTTTCCTGTTTATCTGTTTGTGAATGCAGGCCACCCTTGGAAGGAGGCTTGTAGTCAGTGGAGCTATCAAACGCGAGAGGATCGACACCGGACACAGAGTAAAAGGTAAAGTTACCTGATCTTTTCACTTTGTCTTTCATGTATGAATTTGGAGTATATTCGGGGTAGTTAGAAAGGTAGGAGACTTTTAGACGGTTAGATCTGCCTACATGTTCAACCCTAGTACAGTGCATAGGGGGGTTTTCCCGCTATAGCAGAACTTGCGACCATACTGGGGAAATCTTTAGGGTTTTAGGGGAATTTGTTTTGGGTATTTGAATGGTTTTCACCTTTTGAGTTTCTTTTTTGAGTCTGTTGAGTCTTTAAGGGATTCTGGTCACATGTTGGTGTCATACCAGTTCTCCTTGCCCTGTCAGTCTACCTGTTTGTTTTCTTTTTGAGAAGTTACAAAGGTCTACGCGACCTACTGTGGGTCAACACACGTACATACGCGGCCTACTTTTGGATAGCCTGCGTACCTATGCAGGCCATTGAAGGATCAATAGCGTGCATGTGTCAAGAGATATTTTATTTAAGAAGAGGCAGTGAACCTCTTCCCTAATTGAAGTCCCACTTCTCAGGGTTTCTTGATTAAGTACAGTGTCTTTGTTTTTACAGTCGAAGCCCGAGTTTGATGTTAGTTTGGTTATCTTTTCAAAGATTTCTTGTGTTTAGTTCGAAAGGGTTTTAGGCAAGTCTTCGAGTTTTGTTGACCAGCCTGTTAGGTGTGTTTAGCGACTCCCTGCGATCCACAGTGGGCCAGAGGTCAGTTTTCACTATTGTCTTGTTTTTCACTTTTCCCCCTTTGGCTTGCTTTAAAGAAAAAGAAAGTGTTTAATAATTATTACATTTATTATTATTATTTAATTATTATTTTATTTCTATTATTTTATTATTATTTAATTACTATAATAATAGTTTAATAATTATTTTTTAAAGGCTTTGGATTTAATAGTGGAAAGTGTTATAACCTTAATTTGCTTCATACATACAAACCTGCCATTTGGCCCTATTACTTGCTATTTTTGCCAAGCCATTACTGAGCATCTCTTCTTAAAAACACTATTTTTGAAGATGTACACGCCCTGCACCACTATTGCCCACATACACATGCTTGCTGCATCACTACAGCCCGCGTACGCACGCTAGTTGCACCATTACAACCCGCGTATACTCCCAAAAGTTGCAAAAATTAAAAAGTTGCAAGGAATTCGTTGAAATTATGAGCTATTAGGTAGTTTCCCAATTGATCCACCACCTATAGCCCGTCATCCAACCGAATAACCATCTTTTTGTCATATAAAAGGAGGTGTTGGGTTCTCATTCATGACATAAACATAAGAACAGTGAAACTCTTCCCGTTTCACATCCCCTCCTTGCCCCAAGAATTACAACCACCTTGTGAGATTTGCATCAAAATTTCTCATTTTGCCCTTTCTCCTCCATCATAAGCCTATTCCA